>PVJX010005213.1:55160-87389 GCA_004027295.1 Dolichotis patagonum | reverse complement strand
TGTGGGCCCATGTCAGGAGTTAATACTGTGTTGGAGGTGGAACAGAGGTCCAGTCCTGCACTTCCTGGTGTGGCACGGAGGAGGTCCGAAATGGATTGTTTTGTGTTGGGTTGTTTTGTTGTGGGACAAACCCTATAGCCCCAGGGGTCTGCCTCAAATTGGGGGTCTGGGGCTGACCCCGATTCCCGTTTCCCTGCTGAGGAAGGGGGTTGTCTTTGGCGTCTGTTTTTGACTTACACTCATTGGCCCAATGATATCCCCTCCTGCATCTAGGGCATAAATTTGTAGGCTTTGGTCTTGGATTATTATGTTGAGGCTTTGGGGCAGTTAGACAGTCTTTGGCAAAATGGCCCATCTGATCACATTTAAAACATTTACCATTATTTGTCTTTCCTCCTTGTTTATGTGTGAGGAGGACCTCCTTTACAGCTGCAGCCGTATTTGCAGCTATGACCTGAGCTTGATCATATGCAGGGCCTATATCCGCACACAAATGAATATAACCTGAAAGATCTTCTTTCTTTTTGTGTGGTTTAATTGCAGCCTGACAGGCAGAATTTGCATTTTCGTAAGCCAATTGTTTGATTAGATTATGGTTGTTTTCAGAGGAACCAAAAAGACGCTCAGTTGCCTGTAGGAGGTGATCAACAAAGTCACAAAAAGGCTCTTTGGGTTTTTGTTTAATTTTTGTGAGAGAAGAAGCAACTCTGCCACCAGAAGGGAGCTTTCTCCAGGCTGTAGTTGCTGCTAGGGTAACTTGTGCAAAAAGGCCTGCCTCATAATGCATTTGGGCCTGTTGCATTGCATAACAGCCTGTCCCTGTTAACATGGGAAGGGTATAGTAATTTTTTTGATTAGCATTTTCTTTGGCTAAAAGTTCACATTGATCTTGGAATTCAACCTTCCAAAGCAGATAATTGCCCCCTGAGAGTGTAGCTCTAGTTAAATCTCTCCAATCATTAAGTGTAATCCAACCTTGGGTCAAGGAATCTAGGACCGCAAGGGTAAAAGCTGCCATAGGGCCATATTGAGATGCTGATGTTTTTAATTCTTTTAGGGTGGTTACAGAGAATGGCTTATGGGCCCTATTAGCCCGTGGCCCTGGGGGTGAAGAGTCTGTTTCTGAATCACTATCATGTGGGTCAGAGTCATTTTTTTCCTCGCTATCACTAGTTTTTTTTTTTATTTTATTTTTTAAAATAATTTTATTTAAAGAGAAAAAAACAAAACAAAACAAAACAGAATAAAGGGTAGTGACAATACAGTATTCCAAGGAAAAAAGAAAAGAACAACAACAAAAAAAACCTAAGAAATTATTACTTGACAAATTACACACTGACTTCTTGGAAATAGTTGTTCAAATTACAGTGTTAAACCATGTAAAGTAGACATTCAAACAGTGAGACTGTTAACAGTTCTGCTCCACAATCTAACAAAAATAGCAATATGGTCATCCATCTTACCCACTCAAATATACATGCAATTCTATCAAAAGGGTAAAATTAAACACAACAAGACAGAGCAAAGCAGATCACAAGAAATCAATGTAAGAGACAAAAATTTCAAAACTAGACAATTGGAGATATTCACACTCTATCATATTGACTCTTGTTTTCTTCCAAATAGTTGGGGTCTGAATGACGCTGGGTCAGCAGCTCAGAAATTAAAGTCCAATATGAAAAAGAGATAACTGGGATTTTTTCAGGACCAAAACTTGTATAATAATCTTTGAGAGCATCTCCTACTCTTTACATCTCTTTATATCAATGGAGCCCTCTAAAGGAAACCAAGGGCGTATCTTATGTATGAACTGAAAGTACTGTAATAAATCTCTGGTTTCAACCTTAATCCCTCTAACCTTGAGTGCCTCCCTAAGGCTATTCACGAACAATTCGTGCTCACTAAGTACTTGCCCCATGCCGATAAGGAAAAAAAATCCGTTCACCTACCGTGATTCAGGCGAGACGTAAGGTGGCCGTCCGCGCAGATCACAGGGACAAGTCCCTTGGAAATGATCACTCTGGCCAGAGCTTTCTTCAGAACGGTCCCTCGTTGAATCCCCCATGCCAGGCGAGGCCCCATGTTGGGCGCCACTTGATCCGGCCCGCGGATCAGTCCGTGGGTCTCACCTGGAGGGGGAACGGGGATGGTGGGCAGGGCAAGAGGAAAGAGAGATGGAGACAAGTTGAGCAGTTCCAATCAAGTCTCGTTTATTGAGGAAGTGAACATGGTTTGTATAGGGTGAGGGCAGGAAGTTGTCATCAGGCAGAGATGTTGTGGAGAGACCGGATAGGTCGCAGTCAAGTCTGGCCAGGCAGAGAGGATCATGGGCAATGTAGGCAGACACACCAAATGCCCACAGGAGGGCGGGATGGGGCGGCAGCAGTGAGGCTATCACGCCGCTCCCTACATTGTCTCATTAATGTGAGAAGCTGAAAGAAACAATATATGTATATGTGTATGTATATGTATATAAAATGTTAAGATTTAAAAAGCAGTTTATTTAAAAAATAAAACAATACTGAGATTCCTTCTCATCCCAGAAAGGATACCTGTCATCCAGAAATCAAGCAATAACAAATGCTGGTGGGGCTGTGGGGAAAAAGGAACCTTTCTCCACTATTGGTGGAAGTGTATACTGGTGCAACCACTGTGGAAATCAGTATAGAGAGTCCTCAAAAAACTAGGACTAAAGGTCCTATTTAACCCAGCTATTCCCCTTCTGGGTATTTGCTGAGAAGAATTGAAAACATCATGCCACAGTGATACATGTGCACCCATGTTGGTAGCTGCACAATTTGTCATAGCCAGATCTCGGAAAAAGCCCAAATGCCCATCAAACACAGAATGGATAAAAAAGATGTGGCATTTTCATGCAATAGAGTATTACTCAACTGTAAAGAAGGATAAACTTGAGGCTTTTATAGGTAAATGAATACAACTAGACATCATACGCATAAGTGAAATAAATCAGACTCACATATGTAAATATCGAATTGTCTCCCTTAGTGTTAAAAAAAAAGTAAATAAATCCAAAATGTATAATAGATATTGTGAAAATGAAAGGGAAATAAAATGCCCAAAAGGAAAGCACAACTGGGATAGGGGAAAGGAGAAAAGAAAGAAGGGAAAAGATTATATATATGTATAATCTTTATATGTATGTAAATATATACTAGATAAGTATACTGCTAATCTCTGTTCATCAAAAAGAAGGTTGTGTATTCTTTGTCTGATTATTTGATCATTTTTTTCATGCCCAAATCTTGTAATCTGAACAACTACTTTCAAGATAACAATATGCAATGTATTAACTAATGTTAATTTCTTATTTCTTTTTTTCAAACTCTGTATCATTTTTATTCCTTTTTGTGTTTACTTTTAAAATTTAAAAAAACTTTTAAAAAATTAAAAAAGAAAAGAGCAAAGCAAAACAACTCCAAAGAATTGGATGGCTGTTGACAATGAAATCAAGAACAATGTCATACCTCTAAGGTACTAAAAGAAATTTAGACTTCTGCCACACCTGTTACATATTTGATATTTAATAAAGGAGAAGACACTGTTTTGTTTTGTTTGCAAGGATCAGGAAGAGGTAAACTGGAAAAAAAACCCAAATAAGTGTCATATCATGAAATGGATATGAATTTACCAGAAAATAGGTGAAGTAAACAGAAGCAAAATTAAATTTAAAAATTTTAAAACCAGTGATATAGAAATGAAACATAGACCCTAAGAAATTAGAGATGCTACATAGATTTTTAAAGGAAACTTTTGGGGAAGAGGGGAATAATTTTTCTTCTTCTTTTTTTTTTTTCTAAGACTGGGTCTCGCTGTGTAGTTCAAGTTGGTCTTGTGTTTACTATGTAGACCAGGCTGGCCTCAAACTCACAATGATCCTCCTGCCTCGGCCTTCCAAGTGCTGGGATTATAGGTGTGCACCACCATGCCTGTATTCTTCCTTTTCTTTCAGTGACAACATTTAATTAATCACCAGGTTCAGACAATGGTTGAATCCTGAGCAAAACTGCAAGATAGTAAAAGGTAGTCTTCCAATTATTCCCATTACCTCTCATAGCTCACTATGTAGCCCAAGCTGGCTTCAAACATGCAGTGATTCTCCTGCCTCAGCCTCCTAAGCATTATGATTACAGGCATGTGCCACCAGGCATACAAAAGCCTTCAAAACCTGTGTCTCCTTAAAAAATAACAAAACAAAACAGCAGCCTACGTTTGAACTTGTCCCCTCTTAGGTCTGTCCCAGAACAGTTTCTAACTGACTGGTTAGGTACCTATCTACCTAAAAGTTCTCCAGACCACTGAAACTCAGCCTCCCCACCCCCTGCCAAAAAAAATTGTTTTTTCTCTTGGATCCAAATCCTCCCTGACCTTTGTTCTTCATATTCTGAAAATTATATTTGCTCTAACCCTTCAAAATTCATTTCTTCTTTCTGTCACTGTGACGACCTTAACATAGACATCAATCATTTCTCATCTGTACTCACAAGAGCTTCTAAATGGTCTTTACGTCTCCAATCCCTCTACCATCTGGCCATGTGTAAAATGTACTCTTTAACTTTAGTTGCCTGGTTTAAAACTTCTTCAGTGGCTTTGCAATACCTTCAGGATAAACAACAGGTACAAGGGGCATGGCATATAAGGTCTTTTGTGAACTGCTTCCTGTCTATTTTTCTAATTTCTCTCTACTTCATTCTTTAAATATGCTGCATATCTATCATACCAAACCACTATTTTCAAATATGTCACATCCTCTGACTTCTGACCATAGTTCAAGTTTTTCTCTCAGCCTGAAATAACTCCTCTTGCTCCATCTTAAATTCACCTGCAACCTCTTAGTCATCCTTGAAGATTCAATTCAAAAATCCCCATCTCAAAGGAAAAAAAAGTGAAGCCCAAAAGCATTTTGGCAACTCCAAAAGCATGATAGAGGCCAGAGTTGCCATTGTTAACAAGTCTTTAGACTTCTGCTGATAAGAAGTAGACTAAGAAGCCGCTACTCTGAAAGGTTCAGTCTACATTTACTATCAGAATGGCACAGACTGAGTTAGCACCGTTCGCGGACTAGGCATACAGAGAACAAAGCCACCTCAGCAAGCAAACTCTGTCTGTGAACCAGTGCCATGTGCGACAGCTGCCGGGCTGGCACAGACAGACCCCAGCCCCTGCCGCCGCATGGGCTGGTGAACGAGAAGTACCAACTCCACCCTTACCTCTCTACCCACCACAGTGAGCAACAGGCTTATCCAGAGAAACACAGGCTGATTGGATGAGGTGAAGTGCAATTGGACGCCTGTGGTACTTTGGTGCTTCACTAACATTGCAGGTCTACGGCCTGTGGTCTGATCATAGGTTCAGAGGATAGAGGTTTTCAGAGGATAGAGGATAGAGGATAGAGGATAGAGAAGACAGTGTGGTCTTCTGAGGGCTGCAGCCACTGTTGACTCCCTCTGGTCTTGCTTTGAAGTCCTATATCATTTCCATTGTTTTGTTGAGTTGGGTTTTACTCTCAAAAGTTTTGTTTGATTATGTTAAATCCAGTGGCAGGAACAGCTATTTCAAAGATAGCAAGATATATTATGGTAGCAATTTTGGATTTACTGTTGTCTGGTTTTGAAGTCCTTTATTGCATTTATTGTTTGTTTTTATTGTTTCTATTCGATTCTGTTCTGTTTGATTTTCACTATATCCGAAGTTATTGCAGCTATTTTGGAGACATCAAAAGACATTATGGAACTATTGTTGATTTCATACTATTTTGAAGTCCTGTATCTTCCACAATAGCTTGTTTCGATTGGTTTTATTCTGTTTTATCCCTTTTAAAATTAAAAAAAAAAAAGAATGGCACAAAGGTAGGTCCTCTAGAAATTCTACAAGCACCAGACTGTGTTTGTGTGTCCTGTGCCCTCGAAAGACTGACAGCCCAGTCAGTCAGCAGTCTAGTTCCTGAAGTCTGAATGTTCAGTTTGTAAGTAACACCACAGGTGGAACTTTACAACCCACACCATGGAGTTCTAGGCCAGGTGCCCTTGTTTCTTGTTCACAGCCTCTGCCCTGGCACTGAATAAAGAAAATGAGTCTGTGTACTATCAACATCCCTCTCACTCCTACTTCCATGAACCTCACCAACAACTGCCATAACCATGGTCCTCTCCACTCTGCAAACATACCCAGTAATACACGAGCACAACACGGGCTAAAGCCACGTTTAGGTAAAACATTTCCTTATTGAAATCAATGTTCAGAGGTAGAAAACTAAGAAGAAATACTGACAAATCTACACTTGCTTTATCTTAACTTTTCTCAGGCCTTCACTTTGGATAACAGTGATCACTTTCCATTTACATAACCCAAGAGGCTGCTTCTGGGATTTCCCAGGACAGAGGAAGAGTCAGTACCAAAAGGAAATTTGATCCGTTGGCTTTAGAAGTTAGTATTCGCAGCTGCCTCCCTCATCAAGGTTGCAAAATAAAAACCTGGCCTCTGCCAAGTTGGTTATACTATCACCTGCTGTCATTGCTTGTTGGAAAGCATATTCCCTCTTCATTAGAGAGCTTTGAGGTCAAATAGCAAAAATAGAAGCTGGAAGAGATATTAAAGGACAGAGTGGCACCTAATGATAGAAAATAATGTCAAGCAGATGTCATGTGGGAACAGCAGGCTGTGGTGAAACAATAAAATCTTTTGGTGGTAAACAGACATAGGCCCACATTAGGGTGACACACTTCCTCTAGCATGGGGCACCATGGTCTTCAGGGCTTCTCTGAATCTTAATTTCTTCACATGTAAAACAATGGGGATAATCTTACTGCACAGAATTAAGGATTAGAGGAGAAAATATGTAACCAAGCTCTGGCAGGTAGGCCATGGTCCAGCACTGGATTCTGGGAAAAGAGTGGACAGAAAAAAACAAACAAAAAACTCAGCCACTGTCAAAGCTAGCCCTGGTGGCACACACCTGTTTTTTGTTTCTTTCTTTGTTGGTTTTGTCTTTTTGAGATAGGGTCTCAAAAAAACAAAACATTGTGAAGTTCAGGCTGGTCTTAAACTCACATTATACCCCAGGCTGGCCTTGAGCTCACAGTGATCCTCCTGCCTCAGACTCCAGAGTGCTAGGATTACAGGTGTGCATCACCACACCTGACCTCGCACACCTGTTTAAAAAAAAGTCACTATCTTTACTTGAGATGCCGTCTAGAAGAGAAGACAGGCATTATAGAAAGGGCGACCTATGACACTTTTAATGAATGCTCTAAGAAGCCCAGAGCAGAGTATCATAAAAGGAGACCTGATCTAATTGGCAGAGAATGTTGCCAAGTCTTGGGGAAGTGATGCCAGAAGTGGGAACTCTGGGCTAGTGGAGGGCACATTAACTTTAGTTGGAGCATTCTAAGCTCATTAGATACTCAATAAATAGAAGCTGCTATTGTTATTTACCCAATGAACACAGAGTGTCTAGTAGTATACTTGGGTATATATACTTGTATATATATATATATATATATATATATATATATATATATATATATACTTGTGGGTATGTATACTAGTATGTATACTAGTATGCATACTGAGGGCACAATAAGTGTATGCATTTGATCAAGTGCAAATAGCTTAACATCTATGAGCCTCAGTATGTCCACCTATAAAATGAGGATATTAAGAGTACTTCCAGGAGGAAGGCATGGTGGGGCATTTCTGTAGCTCCAAGTACTCCAGAGGTTGAGGCAGGTGAATTGAGGGATTGAGCCCAGGGATTTGAGGCCGGTCTTGGCAAAACAACAAGACCTAATCTCAGTCCCTCTCATTTTCTTCCTCTCTGTCTGTCTCTCTGTCTCTGTCTCTGTTACTCTGTCTCTAACATACACACACACACACACACACACACACGCACATTATGTAGTGTTCTTCTTCTTCTTCTTCTTTTTTTTACTAACTGGGGATTCAACCCTGGCCTTCTCCCAGGCTTGGCTCAAACTTGTGGCCCTTCTGCTTCAGTTTCCCAGTATGCTGGAATAGTCTTTTATTTCTTTTTTAGAGTTGTACATGGCAATGCATGCCTATAATCTCAGTCTGGGCAATTTAGCAACTTAGTAAGATCAAAATAAATTTTAAAAAGGCCTGAGGATGTAGGTTAGTGGGAAGGCTCTGGTTCAATACCTAGTATCAAAAAAAAAAAAATGCATACATATAGTGTTGTTTAACATAATGACTAAAATAGGGAGAAATAACATATGTTAGTAATAGTTTTGCTAATCAGGTCTGGCTGTATAATTTAAGGATCTGGTGCAAAATGAAAACGTAGGGTTCCTTGTTAAAATTAAGAATTTCAAAATGGCAACAGCAGCACAGTAAATCAAAGGGAAGGATTAGGGATTTAGCTCAGTGGTAGAGAGCTTATCTAGTGAGTGCAAGGCCCCTGGGCTCAATCTCCAGCACCGAATGATACAAAACCCCTGACTCATTACACAGTTTCTCATGAAGTTACTCATGAAGAAGCTGTGCTAGCTTTCTGATATATAACAATATGCCTGAGATAATAAACATATAAAACGGAAAGGGTTATTTTGGCTCACAGTTTTGGAGATTTCAGCTCATAACCAATTGTTCTCACGGCACGGCCTGGATGGCAGTCTATCAATGTCCGGAGCTGCCTGCCAAAGGGGCTCATTCACCTCACTGGTAGGTACAAAGAGAGAGGAAGAGGAGAGGGCCGGGGTCTTCCCACCCACTTTAAGGGCAAGGCCCAAGTCACCGACAGACCTCCCACTGGGCCCCACCTCCTAGGAGCACCGCGTGCTGGACCCCGAGTCTTTGACACATGGGCTTTGTAGAAACTTAACCAAACCATGGCAACAGTCACTAATTATGTCATGTGTACATGTATGAATTTATTGAATTTTTCTATTCTAAGAAGTTGAATTTTTCTTGGGGAAAACTTTCAGAACTCCATCTGTTGAACTTAGTTTATAAGAATAAAATATGTACATATTCAATGTATTACTCTGTACTCCCACTTTTTTCCATTAAGAAAAACATCTAAATAGCCAAACTGTACATATTTTATAGTGAGCACGTCGACACATAGCAAGTAGGTCCCACCACTAACATTATATTATATTTGCCTTACTGCACAGCTATTTCTTTCTCCATTCCATTAATCAATCTGTATTATTTTTATACATTTCAAAGCAAATTCAGATATCTAAATTACTAACTAAAGCCCAATTTGTTTCTATTTTACTTTTAATGTAAGATGGACATACAGAGAAATGCAGAAATCTTAGATGTAACTTGTTGAACTTTTTCTTTTTTTTTTCTTTCTTTGGTACTGGGGATTGAACTCATGACCTCACGTTTGCCAGGCAGGCACTTGTGTCACTGAGCTATATCCCCAGCCCCTATATATGATTTTGCATATTATTCTTTTTAAAAAATTTTTTAAATTTTGTTTTAAAAGGGAGTAAAATTAAACACAACAAAACAGAACAGAATGGTACATAAGAAAGCATAAATTTCAAAGCTAGACAACCAGAGATCTTCACTATCTGTCATATTGTCTCTTGTTTTCTTCCAAATAGTTGTCCATATCTTTGCATATGGGGAACTCGAACTAAGTAACATAGCCAATCTTTTCACAAGATGTGTAGTTCACTGGCTCCCACTTGCTAGGCTGGGGGGAGGGGGAGGGGGGACACGGGATGGGGGACAGGACCATATGAGATGTCTGATTCTCAGCCCACACGCAGGCAGGGTCACAGTCAGCCCCCAGAGATGGGCCCTGATCTCCTGGCACCCCGAGTCAACCACATGGTGCAGGTCCCGATGCGCAAGGGTCTCTCTCCTTCAGGCCGCCGAAAGTCTGCCACACTCTCAGCCGCCCCCAGAGAGGGGAGGAGGTCCTTGTTCTCCCAGCACCCTGAGTCAGCCGCACAGTGCAGGTCTTGAGGCGCCAGGGTTGGGACCTGCAGGCCCCTAAAGTCTGCCATACTCCCCTGCTATTTCTTTCTGATGAATTGACCATTCCATTTCCAAAGTTCTGAAATGGCCAACAGACCACAGAAAGAATTCTCTTTAGGCTCCTGTTTCAAACCAGCAGCTATGCATATTATTCTTAGAAACGTACATTGATGATTTTCCACTTTCATTTATATAGAGCAGCTTCATTTAAAAATTTTTTTTCATGTTTTGAGATGGGGTCTTGCTATATTGTCCAGGTTAGTTTTGAACTCTCAGGTTCAAGCAATCCTGCTTCAGTCTCTGGATTGTCTGGGACCCCAGGTGCTTGCCACTGTACCTGCTTCATTTATTTTTTACTTGGAGATTATTCTATATCCACTCTTATAGATCTTCTTTATCCTTTCTTATCATCTACATCAGTATTCAGTTGCACAAATGTATTTTATCAGTACTCCATGGATGACTCACTGGTCCCAAAATTTTGCTACTACCAATGCTGCAATGATTATCCTTCCATGGACTAAAATCTTTTGTAATAAGAAATGACTGTAAAGTTGGTAATATTGGCTTCAAGTTAGTAAGTACTTGGTAGAGAAAACTGTTGGACTATACATGATTATTAAAAGTACAAAGTATTAACTATACACTTTGAGTCTGAAATATATTCCCAAACGAATTTTAAAACAAAAATAAAAAAGCCAAAAGAAATCTCCACCCACTTACACTCCTCAAAGAGGAGTAAATAGATAGATCTTATCCAGTATTTTATAGGTTCACAGTGGAGCTTTGTCACCCTGGTAGCAATAATTCATTAGAGAGTACATGCTTTGGCACTCGGATTTCCTCTAAAGTTTGGATCTAGCAATACGGAACACACAAATGTTCATTTGTTGCAGAATTATTCATCAGAAGATCTTTGGACATGCAAATGGAAAAGCAGATTTCCTTTTGCCCTGCCCGTTGACTATTTTTATAACTTCATTTTGAAATAATTACAAACTCAAAAAAAACTTTCCAAAACACAGTATAAAGAGCGCTCTCTCTCTCTCTCTCTCTCTCTCTCTCTCTCTATATATATATATATATACATATCCTTTGTCCAAATTTTCTATTCTAAAAAATATTTGCTGGAAGGAGGTCTCCATCTCTCTAAATACTTACATGTTTTCTTCTGTTTTTTGTTTTTTAAATAGTAGGGACTGAATCTAGTTTTGTACTCTGCTACATCCACACCCCACTCCACCCCTTTTTGGAAACAGGGTCTCACTAAGTCACTAAATTGCTCAGGTTGGGCTCAGATTTATAATCCCACTACCTTAGCCTTCCAAGTGTTGAAATTACAGGCATATACCACCATGCCTGGCTTTTCTGAATTTTTCAAGTAGGTTGCATAGATCATTACCCTTTACCCTTTAGTACTTCAGTGTGTATTTCCCGAAACCCAAAATATCCGACTGAGTTTGGAGAGAGAAAATTGAGTTGGCCACCTCCATCTTCTCTTTTATAGAGTCATAAAGTGGATTCCATAGGCAACCATATCTTCCTGTAAGACTGATTTTCCCAAATGTACACTGAGAAAGCTGATGAGTGGACAGCTAATATTTTCCGTCTTCTCAGCTGCCCTTCGCTTCCTGCAGTATTTTAGGAAGCCATCTTTTGTCCATTGGATACACAATCAGGAGAACTGTCTTTCAAAATACCTTTTTCCCTGTAACTCAACCTATGTCAGTCAGCCTCTCTGGGCCATTTGAATCTTGAAGAAAGGACTCGAAAACTAAAAAACAATGAGCTGACTCATTCTAAAGACAGTTCCCTAAAGCACTCATTCACGAGCTGGGCTTCCCGTCCTTCTTGAGTTTGCTTCTTCAGCATTTCTTTCCATACTCAAGCTATTCCATGCCACTGTGATAATATCTGAAAGTTTAGGTTAAATAGGGTCCATCTCATTGCTTGTGAACACAGGGTCCTAAGTGGTAACAGATTACTTAAATTTATTTTTCCTTTTAGAAACTCATGCTCCAACAAAATTATGAGTTAAATTTTTTTTGTTTTTTTGGTACGGGGAATCAAACTCAGGACTTCACGCTTGCCAGGCAGGCGCTATGCTGCTGAGCTAAATCCCTGGCTGTGTGATTTAGATTAAAAAGAAAAAAAAATTAGTCCTGAGTACACCCTTCCATAAGGCTTCATATAGCACTGTCTCTATAAGCTTATGTTCTGCTGTTTTGTCTAATGACACCCTATGTTCATACTCCCAGAAGTGGCAATTCCTGGAAAACCAGAGCAACTCTTTTGTTAATTGCAGCACTTCAAAATGTCTGCAGCCAAGGGGCACTAGTTTAGTGGTTGTTGTAACACCATCGCCCCAAAATTGCTTCATCTGGGTGCTAGAGTGCTGAAGTATAATCTGACTTGAACACGATAGCAGGGGTGGGGGTGACTGCTGTCTGATTGACTCTGGGGCTTGCCACCAGCAGGAAGTGAAGATACAGCTCATTGTTTTGCTTTGTTTTTGAGACAGGGTCTCACTATGTAGCCAGGCTGTTCTCAAATTCACAATGATCCTCCTGCCTCAGTCTCCTGTGTGCTGGAATTACAGGTATGTGCCAACATGATCAGCTGTCTTTGTTGACAATCTATTCCCTACCTCCTAAGATAATTTGTAGCAGAGGCTCACATATCCAAGGACATAAGGATGCATTCTAGAATGACATTCAGAGAGTGGAATTCAAATCTACATCCTGGAACAAAACCTCCATGAAAGCATAATCAATTTGCAAAGCAGTCCCAAAGCTCATGTTTACAGCAGGCTTTTCTTTTTGTTTCTTTCTTTCATTTAAAACAGCAACAAAAAATTATTATGCAGCACAGTTGTGCTTCTCAGCCACTCAAGAACCAGACCTTGATTTTACCTTTTTGTAGCCAAAAAATTAAATCATTTAATAAATACTGGGCTAGAGATGTAGCTCAGTAGTAGAGCATTTGCCTAGCATGTGTAAAGACTTTGGGTTTGATCCCCAGCATAAATAAATAAATATGTATGTGTTTACATGTGCCAGGAAATGTGCTAGTGGCTGGGGAAAGAATAGAAAGCAGAAATAGGGTCTTTACTCTCATAATGCTTACAGTCTGGAGGGAGGCAGACATTAATCAAGATGTTATTAGCCCATTAGATTATTATTAGTTATTAGTGCTGTGAAAGACAAGTACAAAGTCTGTGAAGAGTAAACCATTTTTCTAAAAAGAAATAGGTTCCATAATTACAAACAAATTACAGTGAAATTATGAATAATTTTTGCTTTTTAAGAATCTTTGGGGCTGGAGATTTTGCTCAGTGGTATAAGCACCTGCCTGGTAAGTGCAAGGTCATGAGTTTGATCCTTGGTACAAAGAAAAAAAAAAAAGTTCTATTTTCTAAGCTTTTCACATTAAAAAAAAAATGCTTAAAAAAATTCCCCTCCTGGCTCCTCTTCTTTGCTTCCTCCTCCTCATTTTCCAGTAATAGGGGTTGAATCCAAGGCCTTCCCACTGAATTATATCACTCAAAATCTTTATTCTTTTTTTTTTTTTTTTGAGACAGGATCTTGCTATGTAGTGCATGCTGGCCTTGAACTCATTTAGGCAACCCAGGCTGATCTTGAACTCACAGCAATCTTCCTGCCTAAACCTCCTAAGTGCTGGGATTACAAGCATGCACAACCATGCCTGGTTTTTATTCTTTATTTTGAGACAGGATCTCACTAAATTGCCAAGTTGCCCAATCCAGTTTGAACTTGTGATCCTTTTGTCTCAGCCTCCCATGGTGCTGAGATTACGGGCCTACCTACCATGCCTGGCTAATAAAATAGTTTTAAAAGTTGTACATTATAATCCAGGGATGGTGGTACATGCCTGTAATCCCAGAAATCCAGAGGCTGAGGTAGGAAGATTGCAAAGAGTTCAAGTTTGAGGCCATCCTGGGCTACACAGCGAGTTCAAGGCCAGCCTGAAGTGTATAGTGAGACCCTGTCTCAAAAAGAAAAAAAAAGTTTTAACCATGGTTATTTAGGAGACTGTGCGTACTGATCTATTTCTGAGTAAGGCATCATGATGTCTGTAACTTGCTGTCAAAGAATAGAACACATGTAGATAATCAAGAGAAATTTGACAAAGTGCTAGCAACTTGGAATCAGGGAGTTCTTTATGTGTGCATTCAATGCAATTTTATTTCAATATGTAAATATATTTGAAATTTGTATAATCAAATGTTTGGGAAAATATTTAAAATGCAAAATTTCAGTGGACAGATATCCTATGTCATCTATATTATTCTCATTATCATTTTGAGGAATAGCTTTGGAGTGGACACTAGAGTGAGAAGTTACAAAACTCAATGTGTTTCCTTCTGCTATCACCTTTGCGACTGATCCTGAGTTTCATATAATTAGATATTGGCAAATGGGGAGATAGAGCTGTCTGGTTTTCCTTATAGAATCTCATTTCTCTAGTGATGCTGCTTCATTGTAAATAGCCCACTCGTTTCTCCTACAGCATTTTGTGCTGTGCTTTTTAAAGTAGTAGATTCGCATAGAGAAGGATACTGAAGTCCCAAAGCAGTATGTTCAAGGCAGGACCAGCTGCCTAATTTGAGGGGTTGTTAAAAAATTATTAAGAATTTTAAGATAGCAGAGTCTTTCTATGGATGCTCCTGCTAAGCACTGGTCCTTTCTACAGGTTACACACCCATGAGACAAGCTCCATGCAGTCTGTGAAGATTCCATCTCCCCACTAAGCCTTGAATCTCAGGCATGCCTGGGGGTGGCGGTAGGAAGAAGCAGGCTCTATAGACCCGCTTCCTTGTATAGGTCTCTTTTCATTTCAACCTGTCTTCTTAGGGACCCTTGTAAGGCCAATTGCCACTGAGAAAGCTATCAGTTTCCTAAAACACAGCCATTTGATGAGATGCTGATGGTAACCATTATCTATGTCAGTGCTATCCTGCAACAACAATGCATTTATTTGAAGCAAAAACTCTAATAGAGCTTATTAAATGAAAATACAAACAATTATACTAAAAATAATTATTCAAAATATCATAGTTTTCCAAGCCAGATATCGTAGCAAGTTTGCAAGTTTGACTTAGCCTGTGCAACTTAGTGAGAGCTTGTCTCAAAATAAAAACAAAAGAGTCTGAGGAGGTAGTTCAGTGTGAAGGCCCTGCATTCAATCCCCACTACCACAAAACAAACAACACGCACCTCAAATCTTCAGTTTTCCCAAATAAAGAATGCACTTTTACTCTGCCATAAAGAAGGATAAATTTGAGTCACTTGTAGGAAAATGGATGCACCTTGAGACCATAATCATAAGTGAAATAAATCAGACCTTTTTTTCCTGCTGAAACCTGAAACTAAAACTATAAATTTTATTGGTATATTTTAATGTTTATTTTTAATTTTTAATTTTTATGGTATTGGTATGTTTTTTAAAAATTTTATTTAAAGAGAAAAACAAAACAGAATAAAAGGTAGCAACAATATAGAATTCCAAGGAAAAAAGGAAAAGAACAACAACCAAAAAAAACCTAAGAAATTATTACTTGACAAATTACGTACTGACTTCTTGGAAATAGTTGTTCAAATTACAAAGTTAAAACATGTAAAGTAGACATTCAGACAGTGAGACTGTTAACAGTTCTGCTCCACGATCTGACAAAAATAGCAATATGGTCATCCATCTTACCCACTCAGATATACATGCAATTATATCAAAAGGGTAAAATTAAACACAACAAAACAGAACAAAGTGGGTCACAAGAAAGCAATGTAAGAGACATAAATTTCAAAGCTAGACAATCAGAGATATTCAGTCTCTATCATATTGACTCTTGTTTTCTTCCAAATAGTTGTCCATATTGTCACATACAGGGAATTCACATGAAACAACCTAGTATGGGATTGATCTGAGCAGGACGAGGAAGGAATTTCAGATCTTCAAGACCTGACAATAGGGAAGCCAAGAATGGCTTTCATAGTGTCTCTCATTCTCTTCAAAACAGCTGTCCATACCTTCATGTGTGTTGAACTTAAACAAAATAAAACAAGCTAAAATCACTTTGAACAAAGAATGATAGTTTTGCTGGATTTCACATCATGACATTATGGAATCATCACTGGGTACTGTAGTGTCTCTTTTTCTTCAAAGTAGTTGTTCATTTTCAACACGTGTTATATAGTTGGTTCTCGTAAACTGTTTATAAGCTCTACACATGCATGAATCTGTACATGTATATCTATCATTTCTGTATTAGCAGTAAAAACAAAACAAAGCAAGATAAAACAAAACAATTCCTAGAAAAGCATGAAGCAAAAAGTCATATAAAACCACAATACAAGGTGATCTACAATGGTTACCATGGTGTCTCAGCAGTGTATAACAACATTAATAAAAATGAAGCATTGGAGACATCGTAAGACTTCAAAAACAAGTAATAATCAAACCAGACTGGGTATCTTAGTGAATCTTGTCATCTTCAGTGTAGTTGCCTATACTCTTAGACTTGATGCTATCAATCATAACAGATATAAATAAAATCAGTCAATACAAAACAGCAATCTAACAAACCAGATTCAAATAAGATCAGTCATAATAGGACAGTATAAGTTATACAGGGCTTCAGATTAAGTTGATAGGAAATTAAGGATGTTTACCATAATATGTCCTCTTATTTTGAGGATAGCTGACCGTGTCAAGTCTAGTGTAAGTAGACAAACTGAAACAGCATGTAACCCATCTAACCAGAATGATGAGAATAATGTAGATTTTAAATCTTGTTACCCAATTAACAATATACTCTGCCTTCCTTTTCTAGATAATTCCTCCCTTTTCACTCCCATAGGGTGCACTGCTTATTTTGGTCCCACTGCCTCCCTATATAGAGCCTCTCAATGGACCCTATCTCCTGATCTACTCTGCCTGTGTTTCTCTCTGTTAATATTTCAAGTTGGCATGTTTTAGATATACATGATGATAACATTTATAGGGAATTCATACCTGTGTACGATGTATCTTGATTCTTCTTTCCATTCCCCTCTCTTTAAACCCTCTTCTCCTCCTTATTTACAAAGTTTTGTTTTAATTTTTTTCCTTAGTTTAAATATTGCATTGTTTCTGAGGATAGATATTGGGAAGCATGAAGAACTTGTTCAGATGAGAAGAGAAACAAGGGAGCAGCAAAGAGAAAGGAAAGAAAGGAAAAGGAAAAAAAGAGAATAGAAGAGAAAAAATGGAAACAAAGCTTCTATAAATGAGAGGCAAAGAAAGGTTCGAGGGAAGAGGAATGAGAAAAAAGAATTAAGATATATTATGTATAGGTACAAATTCCCTATGATGAATGTGATCAGTACATATGACAAATAAGTACCACTAAAAAAGTAAAGTTTAAAAAAAAAAAACATCCTTCTAAATGGGTGTATTGGTACATTCTCATAATTCCAGCACTCCAGATGGAGGCTGAGGCAGAAGGATTGCCATTGAGTTCAAGACCAGTCTAAGGTACATACTGTATTTCCCTGACAATAAGACCTAACTGGTAAATAAGCACAAACATGATTTTTCAGGATGCTCATACTATAAACTCTACCCCCAAAATAAGCACCAGTCAAGATCATCACCTAGGTGGATGCATTTAGTATTTCTGTTGCAACACATGATGGATGTATTGAACTATAAAATAACAATATTAATATATAATTAGATACAAGTATTATTGACATTAATATTTTAAATTTTTTTTTTAATTTTTTGGTACCGGGGATTGAACTCACGACCTCCCGTTTGCCAAGCAGGCACTTACGCTGCTGAGCTAAACTCCCGGCCCTGACATTAATATTTTAGATAAATGATAATATAAATTATAATTAAGCATTCACAAATACTCATGCTGGTGCCTTTGGATAAGAGGTAACCACCTACATGAACAAATAAACTCAAGACTTACTGCCAAATGACCAAAGTACAGGCACAATGCACAAATAACATGATGTGCACTTGATAATGAATGGATGGGGTTGTGCTCACTATAAGTCTTCATAATTCAATACATCATGTATTGTAATGGACATACTTACTGCATGCATGTGAAATGAAAAGTTTTCTGAATTTGGGTACTTGCAATTTTTTGTCCCTTTTGTGTAGATCACCATTCTTTTTTTTGTGGGGGAGTATCAGGAACTGAATTCAGGACCCTGTGATTGTCAGGGAGGCACTTATGCCACTGAGCTATAGCCCCAGCCTCTGGATCATCCATCATTCTTTCTCTTTTCCTCCCTTCCTCCTTCCTCCTCCTCCTCCTCCTCCTCCTTCTCCTCCTCTTCCTCCTCCTTCTTCTTCTTCTTCTTCTTCTTCTTCTTCTTCTTCTTCTTCTTCTTCTTCTTCTTCCAGTTTGGAGAGTTATGACGATGTGCCAGTACAAGAAGAAATGCCCATATTTGAATAATTGTAGACTGTTATATAAGAAAGATAAGATATCCCCTAAAAATAAGATATCTTCTTTTCAGGCTTATTTTTAATACTACGTAGCACTGTCTCAAAAAAAAAACCCCAAAAACTTTATTTAAAAAAGCACTAGTTGAACAAACCACTGCATATAAATAGGGCCTCTGATATTTTACTTGGTAAATAAGTTACTTAGAAACAAATCCAGTTATACCAGTAAAAACTCAGAAAGAAAATGCCTCATATGGCTTTCTGACCCAGTACTTTTATTTTTTTAAGCATTTGCTACATTCCAAATAACTTTCTTAGATTAGTTCTTAAAAGCAAGAGAACATTTTCAATAATCAAAAGAGAATTTATATAAGGGTAATAAAAATAAACGTAATTTATTCCATTTCTCGGGCCCCTTCTCCTAGGCCTTTTGCTATAGATATAAATTATTGATCACTTTCAACAAGGCTTTTAGTGCTGATTTTCCTATTTCTCTTAAATAATATGGTATTTTAAAAAGAGAATACTGGACTGGGGATATAGCTCAGTGACACAGCACCTGTCTGGCAAACACAAGGACCTGAGTTTGATTCCCGGTACCAAAGAAAAACAAAACAAAGGGTATGCTTCATGAGTCTTAGAAAAAAAAATCTGGAACTATAACTGTGTTATTTTTTTAAATTTTTTTATAACTGTGTTATTAATATAGTCTGTGTTACTGTATATAACTATTAACAACACTAGACTGAGTATTTCTGACTAGATTAGATTAGGGAGTATTTTACTTTACTTCCCTTCGGTTACTTGAATATATGCAAGGACCATGCATTCCTATTGATCAAAAAATTTTAAAAATAAAAATAATTTTTAGGAAAAAAAATTCCTCACATACACTTTGTATCTAGCATAGTGATTCAGAATCAATCACGATGAAAATCTTAATCTTTGTGTTGGGGATGTAGCTTAGTTGTAGAGCACTTACCTAGCACGTACAGGCTCTGGGCTTGCTTTCCAGCACTACAAGAAAAAAAAACTTTAATCTTTCAACCTTAATCTCGGTTTCTCTACTTATAAAACAGGAGTAATATCACACAATATTGGGTTCTGACCCAGTCTCCCAATCGAGTGTATGGCAAAGGCTTAAATAAAGTGAGACAAGTGGTATGATTTTAGGGCTCCAGGAGGGTCAAAACCCTTGAGCTGAGCTCAAGGACACTGAGACAAAGTGTCTCAGCGTAGATAAAGCTAAGACAAAGACTTCTCTAGACTACCCATTTTTATTAGGTCCAACAGCAATGGGTGGGGAAACTGAGGAAAGTATAGGCAATGAGCAGGACCTTGGGAGTCACTTCAAGGATGTCTCCAAGTAATGAATCATGTCTTTTTAGGAGAACTGTCTTTTCATGAAGACATGGTAGAAGTGAAGTAAGACTGTAGGAATAATTCCTGCAGCTGCAGTCTCTATCTACTTAATTGATGTTTGAGCTAAGTTTCTGCAGCTGTGGCCTTGTCTTGCCTTTTCAGGTATCTCTGGCCTCACAGGCCACTACAGGCCTCAGCCAGGACCAGTGATTCATAGAGGTTCACTTACTATTAATCAGCTCCTGCTGCCAGGCAAGAGGCCGGGACAGACTCACAGATAAACATAGAAAGCCAATTAGTTAATTTTAAAACCTGCTTTGAGCCACTTCGTAGTGGTCTCCAACAACACAACAATGTTATGAGAAAATGCTGAGCACACAGTAAATACACATTCAATGAAGTTTCTTTCTCTGGGCTTCCATTTCCTTACCTATAATGAACAGATTAGTTGTCTGTGAGTCTTTCTAGAGTTAATATTCTGATTTTTCTTTTTTATATTCACAAAAAAAGATTTCTAAATCAAAAATAAATGTCTTCATTTGTCTTCAGGTGATTATTTTTATTTCCTGAAGGACCAGGAAGCCAAAAACAGATGAATAGTATTTCTGGAATGTCTGGGCGACTCCACCCTGGCACCTGGGAAATCACAAGATATTTCCACTCATTAGAATTTCCTTAAAAAAAAAAAAAAAGAATCTCCTTGAGGGCGAGAGCCTTCATTAGTGGGGAGAGTATCCACTTCAGTTATAATAAAACAGTATGTATCATTAAAAATATACATCCACAATTACAATGGTTGAGCATTCTTGGTTTACTTTTTAATTGGTTTGCTAACTTATATAGTATTTGCAATGCAGGTATCTGCTCAGGCAGTTACATGTTTCATAATTTACTATATCAAAGTCATTAGTTAAAGTCCAATTAAACCACTATTAGTTAGGGAGGGTTGCATATTAACTGAGTTTACAGAGTTGTCTATACATCTGCAGTACTAATAATTGCCCATCATTGATGGTAGTAGGATAATTTCCAATTCTCTTTTTTTTGGTACTAGGAGTTGAACTCAGGACCTTGTGCTTGCCAGGCAGGTACTGTACTGCTCAGCTGTATCCCCAGCCCGCTCTTTGCTTTCCTAAGACTGAAAGGTAGTGTGGAACATAGCAATGGTAATACATATGTCCTTTTTTTAAAAATCAAGGTCTCCCTATATAGTTCAGGCTGGCTTTGAACTCACTATGTTGCCCAGGCAATGGCAATCCTCTTGCCTCAGCCTCTGAAGTTCTATTTAGTATTCCTTTAAATGTTAAAGAAACTGAATAGACTTTTCTCTACAAGAAAAATGGTATTACAGGTATGCACCATCACACTCGGCTCTTATCAGTCTTTGAAAAGGCAAAAATTTTAAAAGGGAGAGAGACAACAACATCAGGAAATATTGCCATTTTTACTTCTCAAAACATGGCATGTTTTTTATTTAATTAAACTTTTGTATGGATACAGAATTGGAGAGAGTGACACCCACATGGTTTAGAATTCAAAATATCTTATGCATGAGATTTCTTAATGTAAGCCTTTTTTTTTTTTTTTTTGTGCCTGCCAAGTAACTGTGGGTGAAGAATGCCTTCAATGCCATGCTGGCATTTCCAGTTGCCCTGTGTAGCTTTGGCAGGATTCTTTATCCGGCCAGGTTATAGCAGTCCCAAGTTTACTTGTAGAGAAAAGCCTATTCACTTTCTTTAACATTTAAAGGAATGTTAAATAGAACTAAACATAAAAAGACATTTTCTGTTTCTGTATTTATAAACTAGTCTTTCCATATACAGAAAGCAACTTGCTCCTAACAATATTTGGAGGACTGGAAAAATTACTGTTATCACTAATAATAAAAGTTAAAATTTTCATCTGTTAATCTAAGCAACCCTCTTGAAGCAAACAATATGCAATATTACAACCAATGTCAAATTCCTGTCATCTTGTTTTGTAAATCTATACAGTTACTGTATTTGGTTTCTGTTGTTGCTTGTGTCTATTGCTTTTTGTTTTTCTTTTCTGTGTCTTTTTTTAATCTTAAATAAAAATTTTTAAAAAGTTAAAATTCTCAGAGTATCTACTATTTTCCATCAATCATTTGTTGTTAGTTTGTTTTACCTCACTTAATGCTAACATAAGTCTGTGAGATACCTACTTCAGAACTTGTAAAAGTTCTGAGGTTTGTTGCCTACAAGTTCTAACCCCCACCTCACCTTCCCTTACCTCTTGCACTCCAGTAATACAGACCTCTTTATAATCCCTTAAAGATCTGTCTTCTCAAGTCCCTTTAAAAATTTTTTTGATTTTTGAGAGTTGGGACCCCTTATGTTGCCCAGGTTTGCCTCAAACTCGAGGTCCTTCTGCCTCAACTGTCCCTAGTAACTAGGATCACAGGTGTGTGCCATCACACTTAACCTTTCATCACTTTCTTTTTTTTTTTGAGACAAGGTCTTGCAGTGCCCATTATTCTTTCTTTACTGCATTACAATAAGGGCCTTAAATTGCTAAACCCTAACCCTAACCCTAATTGTTGTGAGCAATTTAAGGGAGGCTTTTTTCCCTGATCCTCCCTCTCTTACTTCTTTCCCCTCCCCCATCCTATCTCTCTTTCTCCTCCTCTGTCCTCCTTCTCTTTCATCTCTGTCTGTCTCCTTCTTCCTCACTGTTTTATTTTCAGGACCTTTCAAGGTATCTGTTTCCCAGTAGGTATTCGAGAAAATAATTAAAGAATGAATCCCATGAAAGAACGCATACATGACTTACAAATTCATAGAACTCCTTAGGGATTTGCGGAGATGCTTTCTTACTCTGTTTCATATAAGCCTAAAAGTTACCAGAAATGAAAAATTCCCTCCTCTCCCTGCTATCTTCATTATTTCTTTTCCTGGCACTGATGACTGAACTCTAGCCCTTCTCACTGAGCCATATTGCTAGGGCTAGGCTCAAATTTGAGATCTCTTGCCTCAGCCTCCCAGAATGCTAGGATTACAGGGATGTGCCACTAGGCTTGGCTTTATCTTTTTAAATAAAACTTTCCAACATGTCACTATTATTCTCTAGAATACAGTAATAACATATTGAATGACTTGAACAGCCTTAAGTGTGTATAAGGTATCAGGGATGGGTGTAGATCAGTAGGAAGCATCTACCTAGCACTTGCTAGGCCAAATTTGATCCCTGGCACCAGTTAGAAGAAAACTATGTAAGGTCTTCATAATATAATGCCTATTCTCTCTAGACTCACTTTGTGCCCCTCCCACTTCATCCTCCAATGAGTAACAGTACATAATTTTCATTCAGTGCATCAAACATTTACTTAGCCACTGTGCCAGGCACATTGGTGCACTGTTCAAACAGTCCCATTTTTTTTTTTTTTCTCACTATCTTCCTTCCTGGAAACCAACCAGTAAATACAATATTTAATGTGACTCTCCAACCTTCCTGTATCAGTGCCTTTACTCTGTAAGAGGGTGTGCTGGAGCTGGGTGTGGTAGCACATGCCTATAACTCCCCCACTTAGGAAGCTGAGGCAGGAGGACTGCTGCAAGTTCAAGGCCAGCCTGGGCTACATAAGCGAGTTCAAAACAGCCTGCACTAACTAGCGAGATTCTGTCTCAAAAAACCAAAAACAAACACAAACACAAACACCAAAATGCAAGCACTCAGTGCTTGACTCTCTTATGCCTGATTACATCAGAGTGAAGTTATCTGTATTCCAACCTGCCCCATAACTCTTGCTAAACTCTCAGAGGGCCGAATGGAGGTTTTGTCCACCTGTGTCCCCAGGCCCAACAGAAAACCTAGATCAGAGCTAAAACCCTAAAAATAAGTATGGAAATGAATAAATACTCTTTATTGAGCAATATGATTTAACACTTTAAAGTTTCTACAAGAGAGCTAAGTATTATTATGTCCACATTATATAGGAGAAAAAGAGGCTTGAAAAAGTTGAGAAACTTGCCCAAGGTTTATAGTGGTATATCCTGTTGTCAGAGAAACCTGAAGAATGACAACACTAATTCTACATGATTAAGATTCCTTCTTATCTGATAGTTTTCGCTCTTGCCAAGTGTTTTCTTCTCTAGGCTAAAGACACCTTTATCTATTAGAATCAAGTTCGGAGTCCTGAGCAACATAGTAGGTCCAGTAAGAAGAAGGACGGTCATTCGAAATGGAATAAGGAAGCTACGAGTTCTGGCAGGAAACAGCGAAAAATATTGCCGGGGGAAGACGATGCTAATCTCTGAGGATCCTGAGACTTGTGGAGTTTGGTTGCTCAAAGGCAGGGCAGCTATGGGTCACTGTTGCCCACAGCTAAGATGCCTGCCTTTAAACATCTTCTTTGAGAGGTCTGTCCTCTTTGCTCGTTACTATTTTCAGTAAAAGCTACAGTGAATAAAATTTAGTCAAATTTAAGACATTCTTACTAAGAAGGTAAAATAGGAAGTTGGACACGGGTAATTTATAAACGTTCGACCACACAAATTCCTTCTCGCCCTTAACCAAAATGGTCGTCAAAGGTTCTTCCAAAATTTGAAGCTTCCAGCCCTTAAACAAGATGGCACCGACAGGCGCCCTGAAAATTAGCTTGCCCTCTTTTTTGCCCTTAACCAACATGGCTTCTATCGCGTCGCTCACGTGACAACTCAGGACTACGGCAAGTGAGAAGGGTAGGAGGGCCCTTGAAAAGGGTGCGCGTTCCCGTGGCGGTGCACCGGGTAGGTTTCAGTCAGAGTCACTATGGCGGCTGGCGCTGGCAAGGTAAGCTGAGGCGGTGGCACTGGGTAGGGAGGCAGGACCATTCTTGGCATCTTGGCCCCACAACTCCGCAGCCTGCCTGCAGAGAGGTCGGCCGAGGTCGTGGCCAGCGGTCGGGACTGGCGGGTGGCTGACTGAGGGGCACTAGAGCTGAGGCGGGCGGGCACCGGCTCCTGACGGCCGTTTGTTTTGGTGTTTTTCCTACCAGGTCGGAAAGTTTCCTGCCTCGTCGGGCACAGCCTGAGTTTATCCCACTGGCCACGAGTGGTAGAGACTGCGGTGGACCCAGCCCAGGGCCTCCAGGCCTCTCCCTCAACCTCCGGGTCAGTCTCCCTCCCCCACCCCCGCGTCCTCCGGAGCTGTGGCTGCCGCCCCTGAGATGCGACCCTCCGGAGGGCGACCCTGACTGGAGAAGACCTGAGTGCTGAGCTGCAGCGGGAGCCCAGGCGTCTGCGAATCAACTTCCCGCCGGCCAGGACTCCCGAGCTTCCCAGGGGTAGCTCCTGGTTCGGCTCACACCGGCCTGCAGAGCCGAGTTCCCGCCCTGGTTGCGGGGACGCCCGCCAGGTGCCTCGGTGTCTTGACCCTGCCGCCGCTGCGCCCCCGCCGGCCCCCAGTCCTTGCGTCTAGGACTGCCGAGGCGGCTCGAGCCTCGCCCGGGATCCCTGCCCGCTCCGGGGCGGCCTCCGCGCAGCGGGAGCAATGCTGGCTGTCCGGCCGGCCCTCTAGATCCCTTCGCTTCTCGCCTCTCGGTGCCCCTAGAGAGCGGCGGTGGCTGCCCGGAGGTGCTTGGCACACCTTCCTTCGGCCCCGAAAGACCCTCCTGGCCGCGCCGAACCGACCTGTCCTTAATGCTGCAGTGCTGCAACGTTTCCGCCACCGAGAGGGAGAATCGGCCGTGTTCTCAAACAAAACACAAGAATTGGTGTGTGACTCATCTGCTTGGATACCTCCAGCCCCCAAACTGTCTTCCAGGAGTTTTCTTGGCCGAAGCTGCCCGATGTTTGAACCTTTTCTTCCCAAGGAAGATGGACTGAAAGCTGCCAGCTGGGGACGTTTTGTGATCAGGGAGCTGTTGTGTTTTAAAGGAGGTGATGGGGTTTGCTGTGACTTGCCTTCCCACCCCAGTAAAGAGCTGTTAATGTTCACTGGTTATGCTTAGACAATGTGCAGTTTGTTTTAATTTAAAATTTGGGGAGGGGTAGAAATACAGGTTTGTGAAGAGCATTCTGAATCTGGAGGAACTCTTCATTGTCCCTGGTAGGAAAGACAAACCTAGTCTGTCCTCGATGCCGTCAGCCTTGGCCATCTTCACTTGCCGCCCAAACTCACACCCTTTTCAGGAGCGTCATGTCTACCTGGATGAGCCCATCAAAATCGGCCGCTCAGTGGCACGCTGTCGACCTGCGCAGAATAATGCCACCTTCGATTGCAAAGTGCTGTCAAGGAACCATGCTCTCGTCTGGTTTGATCACAAAACAGGCAAGGTAATGTCACTGCACTAACAATCTTTTTATTTCTCCTGTCCTCTCTAAGAAGCCTTATGTATGCAGGATCCCAGGTTTTACACGCAGAGAATACTTTTGGCAAGGCCCGGGATCAACTTTTTCTGTGCCTAATTCTAGTGGAAATTCAATTGAGTTGGTTGAAAGAGAAACAGAGGCAGTATTGTAATTAAATGCCTTGGGAGGGCGATGGCATCTTGATAACATGGTCATTCCCAGTGAAATCCCAAACTCTTGGTTCATTTTGGAAAACCAGATGGTGAAACTTGGCACCTTGCTTTCAGTCTTTTTAGAAAGGTGAATTTGCAGTTCAGTGCTTGATTAAGCAAATAGTTCCCAAAGCAATTCGGAGAATCTGGCCAGTATTATTACAGTGGGGCTTTAGTGCTTGGTGATGAAATGTAGTTAATAGGTAGCTTTTAGTTGGGTTCATTCAGGGCCTTTCTAGTAAGGATAATTCCTTCTATACAAGGCAGTGTTTTTGAAAGGTTTGATACATATTTACACGTGCAGGGATAATTTGCCTTAATCAAAAGTATTAATTTAGCATAAAAAACTGTAACCTTACATTTTCAAATTTTGTTTGTAAGTTTTGTTTTTGTTTTTTCCTTTTTTTTTTTTGGTGCCAGGGATCGAACTCACGACTTTGTGTTTGCCAAGCAGGCACTTACACCGCTGAGCTAAACCCCCAGCCCCTGTTTTTTTCTTTTTTGAGACAGGGTCTCACCATGCAGTTCAGGCTGGCCTTGAACTCACTGGGTAGCCCAGGCTGGCCTTAAACTAGCAGTGATCCTCCTGCCTGAGCCTCCAGAGTGCTGAGATCACAGGGGTGCACCATCACACCTGGCTTGTTTATAAGTTAGGTGAATGAACAGCTGTGGTTTTTGAAAATCATTTTGATGTTCCTTGAATCACTTATTAAATAGTGCCTATTTACAGGGCGATTTTCAAATATTAATGTTAGAAAATTTTCTGAAGTTATATCTAGTGCTATCACTGATAACATTACTTAAATATAATAGGATGATTTCAGTGCTTTTTCATGTTCATTGTAGCTATTCTAGCATTTTTCCATTGGCACTCTAATTTACTACTCATGTGCTCTTACATTTTAGGAAATCAAGAGTAAGGTCCTTTCAGTTTTTAAAAACTCTTATTTGTGTGCAAAATATACCAAAGAGCTTGTGCTTCTGTGTAAACCTCAGGTTTTAGTTAAACTACTGAATAAATTGCAACTTAAAGTAAGTTATGTAAGACTAATAGAAATAGCTCAGGTTTCATCTCCTGACTTTTTGCCTCTGCTAAGTTAAATGAGTAAGTCTTTCTTAAAAAAGAAGAGTTTTAAAAGCTAGATGTGATAGTGCATGCCTTCTGTCCTAGCACTTGAGAGACCAAGGCAGGAGGATCCACATGAGTTCGAGGCCTGCCTGGGCTACATAGTGAATTCAAAGCTGCCCACTGTATAGCAAAACCCTGTCTCAAAAACAAAAAACAAACAAGTTTTAAATCTTCAAGAGTAGTGTCTTGAAATGAAACTCGAACCTCAAATGGAAGAGATAAAGCAATACTTTTGAAGCTACTGAATTAAGGAATTATAATATAAATTACCTTTTTAAAGAAAGAAAGAAAAGATTGCCTAAGTTCTATGCTTGCATAATACCTATAACCTACTCTGTGTGTTGGATGAGAACTGAAAAGTATGTTAATTTTTCTCTGTAACACCAGATGCTCATTTCCCTGTGGAACAGACTCCTTTTTCTCCCTGGAAGCTGACTTTTGGGTGCCTCAAAGATTTTATAGATTACCTGTAATCCTTTAAAATGACTATGCATAGAGCTCATCTTTCCACCTTTCATTTTTCCAGTTAACTACTGGTGCCTTAACTCAACCTGCTTTTATATTTTTGCCTTTATATTTTTGGGCAACAGGTCACTTACAGTACATAGGTCCACTTAGAGTATAATTGGATAATAGGTTTATCATACAGTATATAATTTGCAAATGTACTTTCTTTGATTCAACAATTAAAAGACTTTTTTTTTAAATTTTAAGAAATGCTTACATGCATAGTATTTTGCAAGGTTGTACTAAAACCCCGACAGGTTATTTTGAAATGACTAGGAATAGATAAATATTGAATGCTTAGCTGTGAATTTAGTCTTTTGTTTTGTTTTGTTTTGTTTTGTTTTTTTGGTACCTGGGCTCAAACTCACGACCTCGTGCTTGCAAGGCAGGCACTTAAGCCACTGAGCTAAATCCCCGGCCCATAGCTGTGAATTTAGATGACAACATTTTGAATGAAATTTGTTGTTTAGAAAAACTTACCTTTAGACTGGGGGTGTAGCTGAATGGTAGAGTGCTTGCCTCACATATGCAAGGCCCAGGGTTTGATTGCTAACACTGCAAAAAAAGAAGAAAAGGAAAACTTACATTTTCAGGGTAGCCTTGATTTATCTATCTGTACTATTTTCACTCCTTTTTTTTTTTTTTTTTTGGTTTTGGAAATTGAACTTACAACCTCACATTTGCCAGGCAGGGCAGGTGTGCCACTGAGCTATATCCCCAGCCCTTCCTTTTCTTTCTTTCTTTCTGCTTTACTAGCTAAAAATAACAATTAGAATATTAGGCTATTTCTTTATGTGTGTGTATAATTATTTTATTGTTCCAACTAATCTAGTTAAAATAACCTCTCAGATCTTGCCATATAATCAACTTGTTTTAGGAATTGACTGTTTGAAAGCTTAGTTCAGACATACAGGTTTTTGTTGTGTGTGTACTGTGTGCCATATGCTGAAAGGTACTAAATACCAGTTTGAGCAAGTATCATTTATTGCTTTTTATGTGAAATATGTAGTTTGGAGATTTTTATCCTTATTGATTCAGAAGAAAGCAATTCCTATATGTAACACAAGAATCTCTTTCTGTAAGTATTATGCAAGTTAAGATTGTTTTTTAAAGCTCTTTCTTTCCTCTTTTGTTTGTTTGTTTATTTATTTAGTTTGAGACAGGGTCTTGCTATGTAGTCCAGACTGGCTTTGAACTCATTATGTAGCCCATGCTTGCTTGAAGCTCATGACCTTAGCCTCCTGAATGCTAGAATTATAGGCATGTGCCACCATGCCCAGCTGTTCGTTTAAACATTTCTAAGACCCCAATTTTCTCATACGGGAATAATTATGGTACATACTTGTGTATGTGTGTCTGGGGGGGGTCTAATCTAGGGCCTTGTGCATACTAAGCACTTGCGTTATCACTAAGCTATACCCTCTATTTCTCCCACTTTATTGTTCTGAAGACAGATGATTTTGGAAATTGTTAACACTCAACACTGTGTGCTTGGCTTTTTTTTTTTTTAAACAGCCTTGAACTGGCTTATGTAGTTTAGGCTGGCCTAAAGCTCATGGTAATCCTCCTTCTGGAAGCTTCTCAAATGCTGGGATTACAGGTGTGTGCTGATACACTTGATTTTTGTGCTTGGTTCTTAATTGAGAACTAAGTGCTTAGGAAGCCTGTTTATGGGGGAAGAGAGACGCATCTAGATGCTTTGCAATTTGCATTTGTACTGTGGAATGTTAAGAAGGTAGTGAGAAATTAAATTCTTTAATATGATGGCACATGAGAAATAATTTTAAAAATGGAAACTAATGAAATTGATAAATTTTTCAGAGTAGACATTTTGTCAGGGAGGTAGAAAACTGCAGTAATATTATTGATTGACTTTCAGTTTGTGGGTGACTTATATTTTATATTGGCCATTATAAGAGATCCATTAAAAGCTGGAAGAATGCCGGGGATGTAACTGAGCAGCACAGTGCCTGTCTGGCAAGTGCAAGGTTGTGAGTTCGATTCCTGGTACCAAAAAAAAGACTGGAAGAAATGATGAACATGTGAAACTTTTTGATTATTCAACTAATACATGTTGTAGAAAATTTGCAAACTGTAAGCAGATGGAAATGTAGATGACACTTTTTAATGCTGAATTAATGAAATGTCTTACTGTACTTAAATCTACATGTTAGAGAGTGACAAATGGCACTACTTTGCCACAAAGTAGTGTTTAATAATCTTTCCCAAATCATCTTTTCAGGGCTGTAACAGTTGCCCTGTTTTCATGCTGGCTTTGTGTATCATCTTTCCTTCTTTTTTGGAGGCCAGATTCCTTTTTTTCTCGTACCAGAAATCGAACTCAGGACCTTGTGCCTACCGGGCAAATGCTTATGCAACTGAGCTATATCCCTAGCCCATAAACTCTTGAGCAGCAGAGTAGCAGAGCTCAGGTAGCAGCAGATAATAGAATGCTTATTAATTTTTCAGATGTAGCACTGAGCAAACACATCTCATATGGAAGCCACACAGAAGGGATTGTGAAAGGCCATGGGTTTTTTTGTTTCTTTGTTTGGTTTCTTGAGGCAGGATCTTGTTATGTAGTTTGGGCTAGCTTTTTTTTTTTTTGGTGGGGGGTATGGGATCGAACTCACAACGCAGTACTTGCCAGGCAGGCGCATATGCCCTGAGCTAAAACCCCGTCCCCTCAGGCTAGCTTTCAATTTACTGTGTAGCCCAAGGTTGGCCTTGAACTTTTGGGGATCCTCTTTGCCTCACTCTTGAGCACTGGGATTACAGGTGTGGGCCACCACATCCAGGGTGAATGAATTTGTGATTTGGACAACTCTATTTGATTTAAAGTTTTGGGAACTGGTTGACACAGCAGTGTACAACAGCATTCTTCCAGTCCCTCAGTGTAGTTTAATAGATAGTTGTCTTTTGCCCATCTCACTTTTTGCTAAATTCAGTGCATAAGTTTGAGCACCTGTTCTAGCATAACCTCTTTTAGTGAAGGGAATGGTGGTGAGGAGGCAGGAATTTGGAAGACGTGTTTATTTTTTCTAAGATTGTATATAGTGGATAGAAGTTGGTTATACACCGTGAAGACAGTTAATTGAGAGGATATGTATGTCTAAATGACATGAGAGCGAAGTGCTTGTGGTGCACATCTGTAACACTGGAGAAGCTGAAGCAGGAGGATCACCATGAACTCAAGGCCAGCGTGAACTACATAGCGAGATCTTGTCTCAAAACAAAACAGAAAACAAAATAAAAAATTGATGTGGATAGATGAAAGTTAGGATAAGTTTGTTTTTGTTTGTTTTTAAGTTATTTATTTTCAGGGGATTTGGGTGGAATAAAATCAGAAAATTTTGAATGAGCTTCCTAATGCTGAGGAAAGAGATTCTGTTGGATTTTTTGGAGAGTTCCTTTCTGAGAGCCGCCTTGGGTGACCGTCTTCCATTCTTGGTAATTAATTATCAGACCCTGGAGGAGAGGGATTCTGTCTTTTGTCTCTTTTTCCTACTATTTTGTATAAAGTGAATGTTGAGTAAATAAAACTGAGTTGTGGATTGGCTTGATTACCAAGCTAAGGACTTCTTAGGCCTTTGGGTTATTAGAGATCAAGTAGAGTGAGCAGAGCTCTGTTGTATCAAAACTACCATTTAAGGAAGAGTGAGGCAGTAACTGTAGAGAGACTTGAAGCAAGAAAAACCAAATAACAGGTTAACAAATACTTGTGCACTAACTATGCACTGTGCTCTTTTCTAAATGTTGTACATATTAATTTATTACCTTTTAACTCTTTGAGATGGATGCTTATTTTACCCCATATGATATGAGGAAATTGAGGTACAGAAAGATTAGGTTATGTTAACTTGCCCAAGTTTACATGGCTAGTAAATGGTAGAGATGAGACTTGATTCCAGGTATTATGATTCTTAGAAGTCTAGAGCTCAAGTTCATAACAACTGTTGCGTTCCAAGGCTCTGTAACAGTTTGGATAGGGTGTGAATTTTTGTAAAGGAATAGACTAAGGAATGAAATTGATTAAATCCTGGAAAGTGAAAACAGTACTGTATTAAATTAATGCATCCATTAGGACTTAAATCAAGAGAGAAATTCTGTAAGAACTTGAAGATACTGCCCTTAGGACTCCCTTCCACACTTCTCCATTGAACCTAGGGCATTGTGCATGCTAGGCAAGTGCTCTGCGCTGAGCTGCAAGTCCTTAGACCTTGAAACTTTTTTGAGAAAGGACAGGGGCTGGGGATTTAGCTCAGTGACATAAGCACCTGCCTGG
>PVJX010005213.1:0-55060 GCA_004027295.1 Dolichotis patagonum | reverse complement strand
AAAAAAAAAAAAAAAAAAAAAAAAGGACAGCATGTAGATAGTCAAAGGAAGTAGCTTTGGGTGGGAGAAATTTCTTAAGCAAAGTAATGCGATGGCATGTCACAGTGACATTACAAAGAAGCCAAGATTCCTTCCGTTTTCTTAATGTATCTAAACATGACTATAAAGATCCTGTCCTGAGCTTTGGAGAGAATGGCAGATCATCGTACGTTCACTGATTTTTGTTTGTGTATATTTTAACAGATAGCTAATGTTTTATTGACAGAAGTTAAAAGGCCATTAATTTTTTTTTTTTTTTTTTTTGGTGCTGGGGATCGAACTCATGACCTTGCGCTTGCCAAGCACTTACGCCACTGAGCTAAATGCCCGGCCCTAGGCTATTAAGTTTTTGTGAAAGTAATTTATTTGATACACATTATTTTTAAGGCACATTAATGTGAATATGCATAGAAAGCTAGGTTGTGGGGCTGGGAATGTAGCTCAGTGGTGGAGCACTTGTGTAGCATGCATGAGGTCTTAGATTGTACCCTTAATATATTAAAAAAAAGTTTGATATTCAAAGCACATGCATTTTATTCTATCTTGCTTTTTAAAATACTAATGGAAAGATGATGAAATATTTTAACTTACTTTGAGTTGTTAAAATATTTTAACTATTATTTTGAGTTGTTAAATCATAACTATTATTTTGTGTTGAGATAGTACGTACACTTGAGCTGTTTTTCACCACTTAGATTTGACTTTACTCCAGGTTAAATTCATTCTTTACTTTTTTGGGGCTTCTATTTGGTTTTCTTAAGTGGTATTTATGTTACAGCTTAGTATCTTTTCTCTTCAATATAGAGAAGAGAGTATCTGTCATTTAGGATTCAGGGTTATTTGGTAGTTACTTGACTAAAGAAAAAAAGTGGCATTTATTAGCTGCTAAAATGTTTTCAGTACTCCTTCCAGGGGCTCATGCTTTTCTTACTAGTACTGTACACCCCTGCTCAAAAAATCACTTTATTGGTCCATTGACTTTCTTTTTCTTTAAGATAAAAGAAAACTTTTTATTTTTCTCATTCTTAATTCCATTAGCTTTTAATACTAAAATCTGTCTCTTATTTTCTTTTTTCCAACTTCATCTTGTATGATTATTTTTTCTTCATCACAGACTGTCTGCCAGTATGTGACGGTGCTCACTGTTGCTGGGAACAAGTGTCCCTTTGCTATTTTATCTTCCAGAATGACCTTTTATTTTCATCTTTTTTTTTTTTTTTTTTCTTTTTGAGACAGGGTTTCACTGTGGAGTTCAGGCAGGTCTTGAACTGACTTTGTGCCCTGGACTGGCCTCATACTCACAGTGATCCTTTTTTTTTTTCTTGGACCACGATCGTACTCAGGACCTTGCACTTCCAAGTAGGTGTTTATGCCACTGAGTTTTCCCTGACACAGGGCAATCCTTCTGCCTCAACTTCCTGATGATTACAGGTGTGCATTAGCATGCCTGGTTCTTTTTGTCATGTTGAAAAGTAATTTAAACTGTTGTTTTCTGGTGCATACTGAAAGAATACAAGTTAATGATTTCTCTGAGTTAGCTAACATTTTTTTAAACTTAAACTCTATTACTCCTAGCAACAAGATATTTTTTCTTAGGCTTGTATGGCTCATGCTAGACAAGTGCTGTACGCTAAGCTATACCTCCAGCCCCTAACTCTGAGTTTAGAAATAGTAACTATAATATTAGATACTATTTATAAAGTTCTTTCCATTTCTAAAGTTCAGGGATGAAAAATCAGATCCTGCTATATGTTAGCAGCATAGCTGTGGTAGTTGTATTTGTAATATAAACAAACTTTTTAGTTTTTAAAAATTTATTGGTACAATTTAGACATAATGATCACATTCATCATAGGAAATTTGTACATGATATGTCTTTTTTTTTCTGGTACTAGAGATCCAACTCACGACCTCGCACTTGCTAGGCAGGCACTGTGCCACTGAGTTGTATCCCCAGCCAAATATCTTGATTCTTCTTTTTTAAATTCCCTCCCCTTGCTTCAACCCCTTTATTTACAAAGCTCTGATTGCACTTTATCCTTTGATTTTTTTTTTTCTTTTCCCTTCCTTTCTTTCCCCTTGCCCCCTCCTTCATTCTTCTTTCTTTGCTATGTACCCTGGGTTGGCCTCAAACTCTCAGCAATCTTCCTGCCTCAGCTTCCCTAGTGGTGGGATTACAGGTAAGTGCACCCAGCAAACTTCTTGAGTTTTAAAATTCTGTATAACAAAAATAAATATTGTAGAAGTACTTTTTGATATGACCCAGCAATTCCACTCTTAGGTGTGTATCAAACAGAAATGAAAACTTGTCTACACACAAAAAAGAAGAAAGTATTCATGTGTACATGAATGCTTATAACATTATTCGTAATACCCAATAGGTAGAAAAAACCCAAATACTGATGAATGTATAAATAAAATGTGGTATACAATATAATGGGGTATGATTTGCAAAACAAAAAAGATACATGTTCTGACGTGTGTGAACCTTGAAAACACTATCCTGAATGACAGACATCAGAAACAAAAGACCACATTTTATGATTCTGTTTTTTTTAAATATGTAAAATAGACAAATTCATTAAGACAGAAGATAGATTAGTGATTGACCGCTAGAGACTAGGATACTAAGGAATGTGATGGGTTAAATTTATATGTCAACTTGGCTAGGCTATGGTATTCAGTTTTTTAATCAAATGCCAATCTAGATGTTACTATGAAGTTTTTTCTTGGACATGATTATTCATACCAGTAGATCAGAGTAAATCCTGTTACCCTTCGTAATATGGGAGTACCTCATTAAATCAGTTGAAAGGTTTAGGAGAAAGATTAAACCTCCTCCCTTCTTACTGGAAGAATTCTGCCTTTGTGGAACCACTAAACTGAAGATTACAACAGCAGGTCTTCCCTGGATCTCTGGCCTGACAATGCAAATTTTGGATTTGCCAGGCCCCACAGTTGTGAGCCAGTTCCTTAAAATAGATGTCTCTCTGTGGATATATACTCATGCTATTGGTTCTACTTTTGAAGAGTCCTAATACAGAGAGTGATTGCTAAGTGGGTACAGATTTCTTTTGGGGTTGATGAAAATGGAAAATTGACTATGGTGATAGTTGCATGATACTCAGTTGTATACTTTAAATAGACAGTTGTATGTTGTATGTGAATTATACCTCAAAGTTCTTTTAAAAGAGAAATATTAAGCTGGGTGTGGTGGTGCATGCCTGTAATCTCAGCACTTACGAGGCCGAGACAGAAGGATCCCTGTGAGTTTAAGGTCAGCCCAGGCTATAAAGTGAGTTCAAGCCTAGCCTGAACTGCATAGTGAGACCCCATCTTAAAAAGACAAAGATAAATAAATAAAGGCATGTTAGCAGGGTGTAGTGGTATAGCTGTAATTTCAGCTACTCAGGAGGCCTGTGCAGGAGGATCACAAGGTCCAGGCCAGCCTGGGCAGTTTAGCCAGTCCCTGTCAAAAAAAAAAAAAAAAAAAAAGGAAAGGAAAAAAAAGAAAGAAGAAAGATGTAATTCAGTGGTAGAGCACTTTCATAGCATAAATGAGGTTCTGAGTTCAAATCCTTGTACTGATAAAAGAAAGAAATTAGATGGAGTAATAGTTTAATGAAAGCAGTTTGGGATGTAGAAAAGAGTAAACAATTCAGATGTTGGTAGGATTAACACTTCTAAAATACAATATAGTTTTATTTTTGTCTCAGCTTCCTTATTGTGAATGTCTTACTCTTGGTTGGACTTTTGTTTTAACAAATGTAGGTGGAGAATGTGTTTGCAATTTTAAAATATTTGTTACTAGTATGTATAGTAATTGAAAAGTTGTAATACTAGTCTTTAATGTGGGAATTGAAAAATGGTTGATTGGGGCCAGGGGTTTAGCTCAATGGCATAAGTGTCTGCTTGGCAAATGCAAAGTCATGAGTTTGATCCCCAGCACCAAAAAAAAAAAAAAGGTTGATAAGATATGGCTTTAAAGTCCCAATCTGAACCTGCGAAGTATAAGATAATACTTTTACTCATCATTAGGTCTTTGATGTGTGTAGCAACATAAAGGATAAAATATTAGAACAAATGATGCTATTTTGTTTAGAGAAAGTATTCTTTGTAGTTGAGTTTAAACTGACTATGGCACATTCTAGTATTCAATGCCACAATGTCTAATTCTTGAAGTGCAGTGTAATGCCCAGTAGGTAGTTCTGCAAAAATATAATTACAATACAAATAAGTACAACAATAGAAGTATCTGTGAATCATTGTTTCCAGGGAGCTAGGAGAGTGATGTGTTCCATCTCTCAGGAATGGGGGCAGAAACTGTAGGAGGAATGAAGACTTCATAGAGATTGTTATTTAAGCCACTGTTTAAAGTGAGTAGAGTTTTCTAACTGGGTAAAACAGTGGTACATTCTAGCCTGAGGGAACAGCATGTGTTTAAGGCAGAAAAGCTTGAAAGATAATGATGTAAAAAAAAAAAGAGAGAGAATGATGTATTCTGGGAAATGCAAATCCAGAAATTAACAGAATCGAGGAAAGGAAAATAGAAATGCTGTGAAATCATTGAGGTGTGCAGTGGAACACTATTGGTAAAGGCCTGATTGAAGCAAAGGACTTAAGTTTTTTGCACTTGCACTGAGTTGAAATTGTGGCTATAGCCAGGTGTGATGGCACATGCCTGTAATCTAGCACCCAGGAGGTTGAGGCAGGAGGATTGCTGTGAGTTTGAGACCCTCCTGAGCTGCATAGCAAAGCCTTATCTTTAAAAAAAAAAATCGTGGCTGTCCTCTTTGCTTGCCAGATATATGACCTTTGAGAATCTCGGTACTTTTCTTTATCTGAAACAAGTCTAGGCCTAGGAGTGTAGCTCACTGATAGGTAGAGCACTTGCCTGGTATACCTGAGACCCTGGATTTGATTGATCTCTAGCACTACAAAAATGAATGAATAAATGACCAGAAAAGTAGGCTAATAGTGGAATTTACTTCATAAGAGTGTTGTAAAGATTTCATGCAAATTCAGTTTAACAAGATACCTGTTATATGATGAGTATCCAATAATTTGTGGCTATATAATTTTTTGCTATTGCTTTAGTTGGTGGTGTTTACATAGTAATATTTATTTGCTTATTTTCTGTAAGTGCTTTTCATTATTAAAAAATTCATTTTTTGTATATCCATGTTTAGAATCTCCTAGACAAAGCAAATTGTTTTGAGTGCATGAAACTTTAGAGTGTGTTCAAGAAACAATTTTAAACTAATATCTGTTGTCTGATACTATTAAGGTGTCTCTAAAGCAAGAAATTAAGTTCTCACATAAAGCATATGTGATCTGAAAGTTAAAGTTTAGTAAGTTAAAAGGTGAAAATCTAGTTAATCAGAAAACATCCTGTATGCCATAACCGGCAACATGGGGCATAATAAAGGTATTAAGGTATTACTTCAGTTTTAAAGGAGTTTATAGTTTTAACTGGGAAATGAAAACTAACTGCCATAAAAAATTAGGGATGAATTAAATTCTAATGGAATTCAGAACACTTGTTTTTTTTTTTTGTACTGAGAATTGAACTCATGACCTTGTGCTTGCCAAATCCATAGCCCCAAGATTAAGATAGTATGGCATGTTTGTCTGGGAAGAGAGACTAGAACTAGAACCTAAAGATTTAGAGTAGAGTGGAGCATGGTGTCACCTGCTTGTAGTCCTAGATAGCACCCTGTACAGACTGAGGAAGGAGTGGCATGAGTTTGAGACCAGCCTGGGGTGTATATCAAGAGACCTGTCTCAAAAAAAAAAAAAAAAAAAAAAAAAAAAAAAAAAAACCCACTCAACAAACCCTCAAACCCCCAAGCAAAAAACACCAAAAACCAACCAACCAAAGAAAGATTTAGGGTAGACAACAGATGTCATTGATATGTACAGGTTTGTATTTAAAAAGCATAAAAGCCAGGATACTCAGAAGGCAATTTTGACCAAAAAAGCATGTTTTAGTCATATGTCCTAGTCACTATCTGAAGCTGATTTAAGTAGAACAGCAGTCTATTGAAAGGGCATTGATAGTTCACAGAATTCTTCTATCTAGGAATCCAGGTTGAAAAACATTGATGCTAGAGTCATAGCCATATCATGCCACAGAAGTAGTTGGCTGCAGAAATGTGTGCTGCATTTCCTGAGCACTAGATATCTCAGCTTATAATGATGATATTTACTTGGCATAGAATGCCTTTAGACTGTTACTGCTGCCTCTGAAAAGTGAGTACTAATGCTGATGCTGCTAATTTGGCATCAGAGGATTCTTCTACCATTGTGTTCCTTTGTGGCCCTAAGTCCTAATGTGGATAGAAGCAGATATGTTTGATTGTTTGACCCTGGGCTACACTGCCTGTGATTTACAGGGTTAGTCAGCTTTCCATTGCTGTAACAAATACCTGAGATAAATTAACTTACGAGGAAGAAAAGTTTATTTGGGCTTACAGATTTGGAGTTCTCAGTCCATGGTCACTTAGCCTTGTTGTCTTTTGGTAAGATAACATATCATTGTGGAGAGTATGTGGCAGAGGAAGCTGCTCATCTGATAACTGCTAGAAGTTAAAACAAGATAGAGAAAAAAAGGACCAGGGTTCTAGTATCCCCTTCAAAAGGCATGCCTCCAATGAATGATGTAATTTTTTTCACTAGGCCTTACTTTATAAAGATTCTACCTAAGCCAAGCGTGATGGTGCACATCTGTAATCCCCGCACTTGAAAGGGTGGAGGCAGGAGGATCACTGCAGGTTTGAGGCCAGCCTGGGTCATAGTGGGAGTTCATGGCAGCCTGAGCTACATAGTGAGACCCTATCTCAAAAACAAAACAAAGCAACAACCCATAAAGATTCTACCACAGTGATAGTGAACCTTTTAAAGCTGTCAGTGATAACAAATAGTTACTTGTGACACACATGCCATAGGTTTGCCACCACTGTTCTACCACCTCCCATTAGCACCACAGGCTGGCATCCAAGCTTTTGACTCATAGGCTTTTGGGAGACAAGATCCAAAATATGAAGAAAACTGGGAAAAATAGCACATTGCATTTCAATTTGTAGTAGGGAGTAGGCTTTGTCTCCCACAAAGTTGATTAATTTTTATGGGTTTTGTTTTGCTTTGTTTTTTGTTTTTTTGAGACAGGATCTTAGTAATTCACTTAAGTTGGTTACTTCCCAGGGTGTTGGAATTATAGATGTGTGCCACCATACTTGATTCAAATTGGTTAATTATTCATTCATTTCAGAGAATTCAGATTCTGACATCTAGAAAAATGACATGGTTGATGGGGCAGTAGAGCAAAAACCTTTAGGAAACTTAAGGTAAAAGCCTAGGGTAGGCAAGAATCATAGAGTTGCAACTTGAAGAAAACTATGTATGCTCTTAATCTATTTGTTCTTATACAGGAAGGCTATGTATTTTTTTATTTTTAATTTTTGTCTTTTTGAGACAGGGTCTCCGCTATGCAGTTCAGGCTGGCCTTGAGCTCACTTTGTAACCCAGGCTGGTCTTGAACTTGCTATGATCCTCTTGCCTCAGCTTTCCAAGTGCTAGGATTACAAGGGTATGCCACCATGCCCAGCTATTGATTTTTGAGCATTGATTTTGTATCTGACTATGCTACTGAATTGGATTATTAAATCCAGGAGTTTTTTGGTAGAGTTTTGGGGTCTTCCCTATGTATGTCATCTGTGAATAATGATAATTTAACTTCTTCCTTTCTTATCCTTATTCTTTTCATTTTTTTCTCTTGTCTAATTGCTCTGGTTAATGTTTCCATAACTATATTGTATAAAAGTGATGACAGTGGACATCCTTGTCTTTTCCTGATTTTAGAGTGAAAACTTGCAGTTTTTGTCCATTTAGTATGATGTTGGCTGTAGGTTTGTCATGGATGCCTTTTATCAGATTGGGATAAAGACCATCTATACCAAAAAAAAAAAAGGGAGCTGGAGATTTAGCTCAGTAGCATAAGTGCCTGGCTGGCAAGTGCAAGGCCATAAGTTTGATCCCTGGTACCAAAAAAAAAAAGACCAACTAACTACTTTTCTGTAGTTTTTATCATGAATGTGTATTAGATTTTGTTAAATGCTTTTTCTGCATCTATTGAGATGATCATGTTTTTGTCTATGGTGTATTACATTAATGATTTGCATATGTTGAGCCACCTTTACATTTTTTTTTTTGGTACTGGGGATCCAACTTGCGACCTTGCGCTTGGCAGGCAGGCGCTTATACTGCTGAGCTAAATCACCAGCCCCACCTCTACATTCGTGAGATGAATCCTACTTGGTCATGGTGTATAATTTTGATGATTTGCTGCATTCATACTAAGGATTTTTGAGTCTATGTTCATTAGGCAGATTAGCGTGTAGTTCTCTTTTTTGGTTGGATTCTTTTCTAGTTTTGGTATCAGGATAGTGCTTGCTTCTAGGACTGAATTTGGGAGTATTGTTTCTCTTTCAGTTTCATTAAAGAGTTTGAGAAGTACAGTGGACGCTTGACTTATGAACTCAATTTGTTTGTGATGGTTGGTTGTAACTCAAGTTGGTTGTAAGTCAAGACATTTTACGGTAAAAATTATAGAAATATCCATAATGCATTCTAAACTTCCCAAAACATATCTTAACTAACGTTTTCATAATGAAAAAGTGTTCTATAATGTGCATAATTTACCAGAAACACCAGTTTTGCTAGTATATTCACCAAAAAGTTATAAAAGGTACCTAGTTTACCAGAATGAATAATTTCATGCTATACTTACTATTCAAGTTGACATCTTTGGCTTGTAGGGAGGGAGGATGAAATGGAAGGCACTTACTGTTTTGAAGGAGAGTTCCCCTTCTGTAAGAAATCAGGAATCCGGCTCTCTGGTGTCCTTTCTTTCTTTGGGAGAGTCTAACCCACAAGGACCTCCTTCTGGTTCACTGGATTTTAACCTTTTCAGAACTAAAAATTGGTCTAAGATCATCTATAGCTGTCTTTTTTTTTTTTTTTTTTTTTTTGGTACCGGGGATTGAACTCACGACCTCACGCTTGCTAGGCAGGCGCTTAAGCCACTAAGCTAAATCCCCGGCCCCTGCTGTCTTTTCTTTAACATTGTTTTGTAGTATAACAACATTGTTATTAAACAAGTGAATGACAATTGACTTTTTCTCTGTCTGGAGGGGTCTTCTCTACACATGTTTGTAGTTCTGTCCGTTTTTTCAGGATTTCCTGTATTTCAGAAGAACTTTGCTGTACTGGTTGTTGATACTTCCCTCCTCTTCAGAAAGCTCAGCTGCCATTCTCGGTTGCTCAGCCAGGAGTTTCTGAAGTTCCTCTGTAGACAGTTCTGAGTGTTTTTCTGGCACTTCCTCAACTGTCTATCTGCAATTCTATGGACTTTGCTATAGTGACAGTGTCATCAGCCACAGGGTCAGTTGAAGGCTCAGGCTCCTCTACATAGTCTCCTGTGTAATTTTAGGCCACACTTTCTTCTAGGAAGATCTCAGTGCCCTCAGAAAGCCATTGGTCCAAGATTTCTCTATTAACCACACACGAAAGGATGTTGTAATGTTCCTTCCAGAACTCTTTAATGGTTATATCTGTATGAAACCATCTGGAAGCACTTCAGGAACAGTTCCTCAGCGCATAGCTTCTTACAATTAGCTATAACTTGCTGTTCCATAGGCTACAGTAGAGGAGTTGTGTTAGGTGGGAGGAACTTGACTGAGACCCATGGGAATTCTTCAGCCAGTTTTTCTTGTGGGTGAGCAGGAACATTGTCTATGATGAGGAGAGCCTTGAGTGGTAAACCTTTGTCCTCTAGATACTTCTTAGTAGGACAGATAGCCTCCCTGCTCCACTCAAGAAAAAGTATTCTTGTTACCTAGGTATTTGTATTAGATTTCCACATTACCCTTAGTGTGTTCCTCTTGCCTTTATGTTTTCCGAACATTCCAAGGGTCTTAGAATGATAAAGAGGGCTGGGAGCATTGCAGAGGCCGGCTGAAGGCCCCAGCTGCCTGAGACTATGGCTGCCGGGCCCACCCTTCCACCGGGACCAGCGGGTAAGTGCCCTTCCACCGGGAGCATCGTGGAAGCGTTCCCGTGGAAGCCTGCTGCAGGCCTGAGCTGCCTGGGACTGCCACCGCTGGGCCTGCCCTTCCTCCAAGAACATTGAGGAAGCCGACCACAGGCTTGAGCTGCTTGGGACCGCTGCCGCTGGGCCTGCCCTTCCTCCAGGAACATTGGAACCTTGGACTACAGTGCACTACCGTGCTGGCTGGATGAGAGACTCAGGAACCCCTCACCCAAACAGAAGACCTCAGCAGGCTCCAGTCAGTGTGGTGAGTTTGCCCCCTAAAATAGAGGTCTGCAGTGGGTAAATAGGAAAGGAAGTGAAATTCCCTCCAATTGTAAGACCTTGGCAAACCTGGCAAGAGAGTGGGTAATCCCCTCCCCCACACAGAGAACATCAGATAGGTTGGGGAATGCACCAATAATGCCCCCTCCCCAAATTAGAGAAAATTAAAAGAACTTATGAGACACCCAGTGACACAGTAGGGCCTTAACTGACACAAACACTATAACCAGGGAGATCTGGTGACCTGCCACAACCTGAAGATATAATAACAGCAGGAACTAAGAGTTGACCTACATCAATATTTCTAGGCTAGTTAGCCCAGAAAGAATATAGGACTCACCCAACAGGCCCTGTGGGAGGAATTCAGGAGACTGGATCTCCTCTTCATTGTGGTACCCAGCAATTTATTTGACAAACATCAGTCATACAGTAGGACCCTAAAACACACACTACAGAAAGTTGTGACTGTTGGGATAGAAAGACCAGATATTTACCCAAACGGTGAAAATGACTAAACAAAAAGGCAAAATGCAATCCCAGACATCTAGTCCATCAGGAGCAAGTACAGGTGATAATGAAATAGAGGACCCTAAAATTCATACACCAGAAATCTCTGAAAAGATAGCAAATGAAGTAAAGAAACAAATCCATGAGGCTATAGAGGAACTCAAATTAGAAATAATGTCTATGTAAAGACAAAAGTAACAACCTTAGTAAATGAGTTGCTCAACGTAGCTAGAGGAGAAATAGATAAAAAAATACAGGAGCGTGGGAAATTGATTGAAACTTTGAATGAACAATGCAGAAAACAAGCAGAATCCATGAAACAAATTCAAAGAGATACGCAAGAAACAAAAAATCGTATTGAAAGCCTACAAAGCTATTTAAATGAACCTGAGGATAGAATTTTGGACCTTGAGGACAGGATTGCAGATAGCGATCTTGAAAGGGTAGAACTTATAAAAACAACAAAGCAGCATGAAATGACAATCCAGCAGCTTCAAGGTGATGCCAGGAGAAACAATGTTAGATTAATAGGCATCAGTGAGGAGGCAGGAGACAATGCAAAGGATATAACTAAGCTGTTCTCAGAACTAATGGCAGAAAATTTCCCAAACATGGGGAAAAAATCTGATATACAAATAAGTGAGGCATATAGAACACCAAACAGTCATAACGAACATAAACCTACACCCAGACATATAATAATTAAGATTGCAAACATATAGCATAAAAGCAGAATACTAAAAGCTGTTAGAGAAAAGATACATCTCACCTATCAAGGAAAGCCTATTAGAATCATGGCAGACTTCTCAGTGCAAACCTTCAGGTTAAGATGAGCTTGGAGTGAAGTATTTCAAGCCCTAAAAGAAAACAACTTTCAACCCAGACTAATGTACCCAGCAAAACTGTCTTTAATGGAGAAACAAGATACTTCCATGACAAAGAACAACAGAAGAAATTCATGTCCACCAAACTGACCTTAGAAAGAGTGCTGAAGGATACCTACATAGAGATAAAAATGACCACAATCTCCAGAACAACAACAGAAAGAAATCACCAGACTGGACAAGCAATTAAACAAGGGAGAAAAGCAGGAAACTAACAATAGGAACACAACATGGCAAAGTCAAGCCAGTACATATCCGTGATATCCATAAATGTAAATGGGCTCAATTCACCTATCAAAAGAAACAGGTTGACGGAACGGATCAAGAAACAGGATCCCACAATATGCTGTATACGAGAAACACATCTGACTCAAAAAGAAACTCATAGGTTAAAAGTCAAGGGATGGAAAACAGTATTCCATGCAACAGGAACCCAGAAAAAAGCAGGGGTAACTATTCTATTTGCAGACAATGTGAACTTCAAACCTAAAATGATTAAAAGAGACAAAGAAGGTCACTACATACTCATGAGTGGAAAAATTCAAGAGGAAGAACTAACAATTATAAATATATATGCACCAAACACAGGAGCACCGAACTATATAAGACAGATACTAAAGGACATGAAAAACCAAATACAGAAGAACACAATTATTACAGGGGATCTTAACAGCCCATTGTCACAAAGAGATAGATCAACTAGACAAAAAGTCAGCAAAGAAATAATAGAGCTGACTCATACCTGTGAGCAATTGGACTTAGTAGATGTTTACAGAGTGTTCCACCCAACCACATCAGAATACACCTTCTCAGCTGCGCACGGGACATTCTCCAAAATAGACCATATATTATCCCATAAAACATTCTTAAGTAAATGCAAAGGTATTGAAATTGTCCCATGCATAATATCTGACCATAGAGCACTGAAATTGGAAATTACTGACAAAAGAAATTGCCAAACTTGCATAAATACATGGAAATTAAATAACAACCTTTTGAACAAACAGTGGGCTACATATGAAATTAAAGCAATATCTACCATTCAATGAAGATGCAGAAACAATCTATTGTAATCTGTGGGATGCAATGAAAGTGATCTTAAGAGGGAAATATATAGCAATAAATTGGCATATCAAGAAAACAGAATGAGCACAAATAATCAACCTGATGCTTCATCTCAAGCTTCTAGAAAAAGAAGAGCAAGTTAAACCGAAAGCTCATAGAAGAGAGGAAATTATAAAGATTAGAGCAGAAATCAATGCAATTGAAACTACAAAAAAATACAAAGAATTAATGAATCAAAAAGTTGGTTTTTTGAGAGCATAAACAAAACTGACAAACCTCTAGCTTACCTTATAAAGAAAAAGAAAGAAAAAAACCCAAATTCACGCAGTAAGGACTGAAAAGGGGGAAATTACTACATATCCCATGGAAATTCAAAAGATCATGAATACCTACTTTGAAAATCTCTACTCACATAGAGTGGAAAACACAGAGGAACAGAGGAAATGGACAGAATTCTAGAAACATATGAACTACCAAAGCTCAACCAAGAAGATACAGCAATTTTGAATAACCCAGTATCAGCTATTGAAATTGAAAACGTAAAAAAAAACTTACCAACAAAGAAAAGCCCAGGTCCTGATGGATTCATGGCTGAATTCTACAAGAAATTTAGAGAAGATTTGATGCCAATACTCCTTAAACTCTTCAATGAAATTGAAAAGAAAGCAGTACTCCCTGTATCATTCCTAGAGGGAAGTATTACTCTCATACCAAAACCAGAGAAAGACCCAACCAAAAAGGAGAACCATAGGCCAATCTCACTAATGAACATAGATGCAAAGATTCTCAATAAAATACTGGCAAATAGAATGCAGCAAATCATCAAGAAGATTATACATCATGACCAAGTGGGGTTCATTCCAGGAATGCAGGGATGGTTTAACATACGCAAATCAATAAATGTAATACACCACATCAACAGAGCCAAAAACAAAAACCACATGGTCATCTCAATAGATGCAGAAAAAGCTTTCGATAAAGTCCAGCACAGGTTCATGATAAAAACCCTTCAGAAACTCAGAATACACAGTGTCTACCTCAATCTTATAAAGGCCATCTATGACAAACCAACAGCCAATATTATACTAAATGGACAAAAACTGAAAGCTTTCACTTTAAAATCAGGAACAAGACAAGGATGTCCACTATCACCACTCCTTTTCAATATAGTTCTCGAAACACTAGCCAGGGCAATCAGACAAGAGAGAGAAATAAAAGGAATAAAGATAAGAAAGGAAGAAGTTAAATTATCACTATTTGCAGATGACATGATACTCCATATAGAAGACCCAAAAAACTCCATTAAAAGACTACTTGAGTTAATAAGCAAATTCAGCAGTAGCACTCAAAAATCAATAGCATTCCTGTACACAAACAAGAAACTCACCGAGAGAGAAATAATGGAAATATCGCCCTTCACAATAACATCTAAAAAAATGAAGTACTTAGGAATCAACCTAACTAAGAATGTAAAAGACCTATATGCTGAAAATTATACTACGTTAAGGAAGGAGATTGAAGAGGATATTAGAAAATGGAAAGATGTTCCTTGCTCTTGGCTAGGAAGAGCCAACATTGTGAAAGTGGCCATACTCCCAAAACTGTTACACAGATTTAACATCATCCCAATCAAAATACCATTGACATACCACACAGATCTAGAGAAAACACTCCTAAAATTGGGAACCAGAAGAAATCTAGAATAGCAAAGGCAATTCTGGGCAACAAAGGCAAGGCAGGAGGCATCTCAATTCCTGACTTGGAACTGTACTACAAAGCCACAGTGATAAAATCAGCATGGTACTGGCAAAGAAATAGAACTGAGGACCAATGGAACAGATTAGAAGATGCAAGTATAAGTACAAAGACACTCAGCCACCTGATATTTGACAAAGGAGCTAAACATGTTTACTGGAAGAAAGATAGCTCTTTAATAAATTGTGCTGGAAAAACTGGCTCTCCACATGCAGAAGACTGAAACTAGATCCATGCCTATCACCATGCACTTAACTAAAGTCTAAGTGGATCAAAGATCTAAACATTAAAACAGAAACACTAAATCTACTGGAAGATAAGGTAGGTAGAAGTTTTGGAGATATAGGGGTAGGCAGAGAATTCATGAACAAAACACAAACTGCACAGGAAACGCTTCAGAGAATCCACAACTGGGATCTCATTGAAAATTTTCTGTACTTCAAAAGATATCACCAACAGAGTGAAAAGAAAGCCCACAGAATGGGAAAGAATTTTAGCCAGCAAACCCTCAGACAAAGGACTTATATCAAGAACATATAAAGAATTAAAAAACATCAACCCCCCCCCCCAAATTCAAAGACCCTCTCCACAAGTGGACATCTGAGATGAACACACAGTTCTCAGATGAAGATATACAAATGGCAAATAAATATGTGAAGAAATGTTCACCATTACTGGTCATTTGAGAAATGCAAATTAAAACAACATTGAGATATCATCTCCAGAAAAAATAGCTGCCATCAAGAAATCAACGGATAACAACTGTTGGCGAGCGGGGAGGGGGGACAGTGCTCCACTGTTGGTGGGAGTGTGGACTGGTGCAACCACTATGGAAATGAGTATGGAGAATTCTCGGAAGACTAGGACTGGGAGCTCCATTCAACCCAGCTCTTCCCCTCCTGGGTATTTTCCCAGAAAAACTGGAAAGTACATATCATAGTGATGTATATGCACCCATGTTTATAGCAGCACAATGTGTAATAGCTAAATCTTGGAAATAATCAAGATGCCCATCAACCGCAGAGTGGATGAAAAAGATATGCTATTTTTATACAATGGAATGTTACTCAGCTATGAAAAAAGGATGATCTTGAGGCCTTCATAGGGAAATGGAGATAACTTGAGACTATCCTCATTAGTGAAATAAATAAGAATCATATTTATAAATATCACATTGTGTCTCTAGTGTAAAAAGTAATATGAACTGTAGGAGTAATAAAACCCAAATGCGTAGTTGCTACTGTAAAAAAGAGGAAAAGAAAGTGCTCTAAAAGATATAACTGCATGTATAAGTGTGTAATTAGATGACCATATTACTGTTTTTGTTAGATCATTGAGCAGAGCTGTTAATAGTCTCACTGTTTGAATGTGTACTTTGTATGCTTTAACTTTGTAACTTGAGCAACTATTTCCAAGATGACAGTATATAATTTATCAAGTAGTGATTTCTTAGTGTTTTTTTTTGTTCTTTTCTTTTTTTCCTTTGGAATTCTGTGTTGTTGTTACCCTTTTTTCTGTTTTGTTTGTTGTTTTTCTCTCTTTAATTAAAAATAATAAAAAAATGATAAACTGAGGTTTGCTTTGAGGTCACCATTAGCATTGGCACATAGCAGTAAGGTAAGCATATTCTTCCTAGGCTTGTGACCTGGCATTTTCTTCTCTTCCTGGGTAATATATGTTCTCCTGGGCATTTTCTTCTAGAAAAGGCCAGTTTCATCACTGTTGAAAACTTGAGAACAAAAGCTGTTTCTCTGGGTCATTGTTTTGAAGTAATGTGTGTTATTACCATTTTTATCAGCACTGACTCCTTCACCATGCCCAGTTAGGCTGTGAACCCTAGTTTTCCTTTTAAAATTGTGAAACCACGTAGTACTGGCACAAAATGTTTAGCCAGTATCACTTGTTGATGGATTATCCTTTTATGAGATATGCATTTATAGCCCTAGCTTTTCACAAATTATAGATTCAGGGTATAACCTACCATCTGCCTTAGTTTGTAATAGCTAATAATAGCCTTTCTACCTCATGCAGCACTGTTGTTAGAAACACTAGCTTCCTTACATAAACCTTTCTCTGTAGCCTGTTGAGATGGTGGATTTCAACATGCTATACGTATTAGTGAGATCAGTCACATGAATGCCGCTCTCATATTTCTCCACAATTTTTTTCTTTTTTATTGTGATTGCTTTCTTTCTTTTCCCTTCCTTCCTTAGCTTCTTTTCTAACTTTTAAGGGGACATTTTGATAGTAGTAATCGTAGTGTTTATATATAAAGCCCTGACCAAAATTCTCTCCAAAAACCTATATATCTGGGCTCAGAATATCACTTCCTTATATACACTTACATATACTTTTCTGGCAACATGAGTCTTTGTTTACAACTGGGCAAGTGGCTGACATTCAGGTTGTAACTAAAGAGTTTGATCATAAGGTAAAGCTAAAATTCAAGTTGTTCTTATCTGAGGCTGGTCATAACTGGAGTGTCCACTGTAGCAACATCAGGATTTCTCTACATTTCTTGTAATATTCAGCAGTGAATCTGTCAGAGCCTAGGCTTTTCTTTGTTCATAAGAATTCTTTGTTTTGTTTTGTTTTGTTTTGTTTTTGTTTTTTGAGACAGGGTCTTGCTATGCAGTTCAGACTGGCCTTGAACTCACTCTATAGCCCAGGCTGTCCTCAAACTGGCAGCAGTCCTCCTGTCTCAGCCTCTTGAGAGCTGGGATTGCAAGGATGCACCACCAGGCCTGGCGCTTTTTTCCCCTTCATTTTGAAACATGGTTTCCACAAACTGGGCTCAAATTTGTGATCTTTCTTACTCAGCCTCCCAGAAAACTGGGATTATGTGGGTATACCACCATGCCCAGTTAAATCAGACCTTCTAAGTTATTTATATATTCTTCAGTTAACTATGATATGTCTTTCAAGAAATTTGTCTATATCATCTGATTTATTCATATTCTTTTGTGTGTAGAATCATGTCCTCCTTTGTAATATTGACAACTATGTTTTCATCTTTTTATTACTTTGGTTAGAGTTTTATCAACATTATTGATCTTAAAGAATTAGTTTTTTTGTTATTTTTTCTACTTTATTTTCTATTTACTGTTTTACAGACTTATGTTTTTATTTTTATTATTTCCCCCTTCTGGCTTTCTATGGGTTTACTTTCCTCTTCTATTTTTGTTTGTTTGTTTGTTTGTTTTTATAAGATAATGTCTTGCTTTGTAGGCTGGCCTTGAATTCACTATGGTGTCTAGGCTGTCCTTGAACTCGAAGTAATCCTCTTGCCTCAGCCTTCCAAGTGCTGGCATTACAGGCAAGAGCTGCCATGCTTGGCTTCCTCTTCTATTTTCTAGTTGTTTTTTTTTGGTGCCAGCCGTTGAACTCATGACATTGCACTTGCCAGGCAGGCACTTGTGTGCTGAGCTAAATCCCTGGCCCTATTTTCTAGTTTCTTAAATTAGAAGTTTAGATCATTGATTTAAAGCTTTCTTCTCTTCCAATAAAAGAATATAATTCTATAATTATTTTGATAAACAGTTTAGCATTCTTCTTTTGCTAAATTTTTATATATGTGTAGTGTCCCAGCAGTTCTTCTAGGTATGTGCTCTAAGAAAATATTTTTATATTTATACATATTTAAGCATATTTATAGTAGCATTTTTTCACAATAGCAGAAAACTGGAAAAATCCAGAATACCAATCAATAGAAATATATAAATTCTGTTATGTACAGTAGTGGACATAATTAAGCAATAGCTGCATATACCAATATGGATCAGTCTTTGAAATGTTGAATGAAAACTAGTTACAAAGGAATATTTGCACTATTGTGCCATTTAATGCAAATTTTAAAAGATCACAATATTTATCTATTTTGCTACATGTATAGTAATAGAATGCTAAATATTTCCTTGTGGGAGCAGCAGAGAGTTAATACAAAAATAGCTAAATTTGATATATCATATGCTTCAAAATGTTTTAAGTACTTTACAAATATAGTATATACTTATTTGTCATAACTGAGTACCTGAAGCAGGCACTGTTATTCTCATTTATAGCTTAGGTACAATTTTAACTCATTGAGGTCATTCTGCTATTAAGTAGTAGACCTTAGTAGTAGACCTTAGAATGAAAATCCAAGTTTGGTCTCAAGTCTGTACGCTTAACAACTAAGCCATGTAGTTTACCATGATGGAGAAGGGAAAAGGGCTTTTCAAGCTGGGTGTTAGGTAAATTGGTAAATACCTTATTATTATTATTGTTTTAGGGGGAGGTCCTGTTGAGACAAGGTCTCACTGTGCAATTCAGGCTGTCCTTCACCTTGCTTTGTAGCCCAGCCTGGCCTCAAACTCATACCAATTCTCCTGCCTCAGCCTGCCAAGTGCTAAGATTATAGGTATGTGCCACCATGTCTTGCTTACTTTATTATTTTTGGTTCCTATTCATATATTTATGTTTATTTTTTGTATTTACCTTAACTAAAATTCTTAAGAGAAACAAACAAAATTAAACTATCGAAAAAGGAATGTAAGAACCATAATCTCCTAACCTGTATTCCAAAATGGAAGTCTAGGAAGTCAGCACCATTAGTTTTCTATAACCTGTTGCCTAGAAAGTACTAATTGTGTCAGTTAACTTTCTTTTACTGTAAAGAAATACTTGAGATAATCTTCTTATAAAAAGAAAGTGTTTATTTTGGCTTGCAGATTTGGAGGTTACAGTCCTTCATTGATTGGTCCTGGGGCTTTAGGTCTGTGGCAAGGTAAATTCCTGGCTGGAATATGCGGTGGAGCAAAACCACTCACCCCAGGAGGAGATCAGGATCACATATTCCCCTTCAACAGCATTCCTCCTGTGACCCAAGTACTTTTCACTAGGTTCTGTTTCTTTTTGTGTGTGTGTATGTGTGGTACCGGGGATCAAACTCACGACCTCCCACTTGCCAGGCAAGTGCTTATGTCACTGAGCTAAATCCCTGGCCCTAGTTCTATTTCTTAAAAGTTTGTTTCACTGCCACCCAATAGTGCCACTTTAGGAACCATGCCTTTAACCCACAGGCCTTTGGGGGCATTCAGCACCTAAATTATAGCACTAATAGACTATGACATAGAAAATAATCACATAGGTGGTGGTATTTTTGTTTATATTTTGAACTCTGGTAGTTACAGGGTATGTTCGCTTGGTGATTCATCATACTGTACATCTTTGTAAGTAGTATTCTGTGGTTCAATAACGTTCTTTGAAAATATAAAAATGTTAGATAAGGTTTTTAAACTTCCAAATATTTCTCACTACAGCTACCTTATGTGTGCTTTTGTGGGATAATCGTAAGGGGGTTATAAAATGAAGTGGTTGACTTTTTGAGATACTGCTTCATTAAGAAGTATATGCACAGAAGGTAGAAGCTTTCTTCTACCAGTGGGCTGAATTCTCCAAGATATAAATCATTATATGAAACAAACAGGATGGGTACAGTTTATATAGTAATTACATTTTGTGCAGAGGAGGGAAAAAGAGCAATCTTGATTTGATTGATATTTGTTTATATAAAAACTATGGAAGGATTCATAAGAAATTGGTAACTGGTTACCTGGGAGTAGGGTCGGGCAGAGATTGAAGAGTGCTTAATATGTACAAGGATGACTGATTGCTGTTTTATAATTATCCAAAAATAAAATTTTTAGTATGAAACATGAGAGAGAAGGCAGGAAACTTGTTGCTGTATATACCTTTTAGTTCTTCTCGAACTAAATACATAGACATTAATTGATTATTTAAAAACAAACTGTTTATTAGATTCTTTATATAAGTAAATCCGATATATATCTCTTTATTTTTGGGATGCATTTGTCTATTTCCGTGTTTTAGGAGACTTAGTCATTTAGTTACTCTTATGATATTGGACTGTGGCAATAGCTCTTAGTCAGCTGTGCGATCAAGAGGGTAAACAAGCTTTAGAACAACATATTGGTAGGCTATGGTGTTCAGTAGGTTAAGTATACTAAATACATTTTGGACTTTAAGTATTTTTAACTTACAGTGGGTTTAAGGAGCTGTGTCTCCATAAATAAGCTGAGGACCATCTGTAACAGAATTATAGATTTTGATTTTATAGCAGTAGTTTTAATGATAACTCAGAAGACATAGTATTGTCCCTAAGGGCAAAAGGATAGGCAGAGTGATATAGTAAAATGTACAGTAAAAATAAATACATGGAGGGCAACCAAATCATCTGGTTGGAAGGAGATAAATTTGGTAGTTATCATTTATGTAGTGAAGGCTTCACATAATGCAATTCCATGGAATTGTAAAGTTCTAAAAGAATAAACCTGGAGAAGAACCTTGCAGATGACTAACATTTAAACAACCATCAGGGAAAAAGAAATAGACTTAAATGAACAGAAAAAGAAGAATTGATTTGATTTTGAAGTACAGGTAGGGGAGAATTTTTGAGAAGGTACTTGTCGATAGCACTCAGCTGTTACTTTATTAAGTGCTGAACATAGACCTTGAATTGGCAGGTAAGAGTGTCTGTCATCAGCTTGTTGTGGTGGTGTACCCCTGTATTCCTGGCACTCAGGAGGCTGAGTGAGGCAGGAGGATCACTGTAGGTTCCAGTCCACAACAGTCTTACATTGAAGCTGTCTTGTTTAACGTATGTTGTAGTTCTGAGCCTTACTCCCTTTTACTTGCATAATGTTTATCTGTTGTAAAGCATGTATGTCAAAATCCAAAATCTGCCCTGTCACTTCCTTACTATAAATTCAGCTGTACTGCCAAGATAGCATGCTTGAAACAGTGTAGATTTCTAAGTCTTGAAAAACAGTTTGATAACGAAAAAAGTTAAGGTATGAATATTTTTTGAGTTTTTACTGTCTTTTTAAGTTCATTTTAATATTTCTAATATAATTTTCCAAAAATTGTCAAATGAACTTTTTTGTTAACAGAAAATTGCAAAAATTACTTAAGTCTTTTGGCATAACATCTTGTTTGGCTCAGATTAAATAGGTAGTAGATGTCTCACAATTTATATCTTTTACCAAACTTTATATAGATATATCTGTCAATTTCAAATTTTGCTTTGTAGTTTAGACTTAAATAAAATATTTAATAGATAAAACTAAAATAGTATTCAAATGTGAGAAGTGTAACAGGATATTTTAATAACTTGTTTTCTTAACTGTGTTCAAAGGGAACTGTTTGAACTTGAGATGCAGCTTTAATTGCATGTCGGTCACCTGTGGTATGTTGTTTGGAAAGAAGCAAAATGAACTATCTGTTGACAGTTATTATTTTAAGGGCAGAGTACTTTTATTTACTTAAAGAGCTAGATTTTGCAATATGTTGATCAATATATTGACCAATATATTTATTTAAATGTACCTCTATGATAGCTAAATATAAAACATTCTGTTTTGATACTGATTACTATTTACATTTTTAATATATTAATGCTTCAAAATAAAATCACACTCTTTTTTCTTTTTCCTGTGAATTTAGAAATGTATTAGTTGAATCAGTCTTTGTTAGAAATGGCTGCAAGTTGTACCCTATCCTGGCCCAATTAGTGGCCTAGTAAGACCCTATCTCAAAATAAAAACTTTTAAAGGGTTGGAAAATAGCTCAGGGGGAAGGTCCTGGGTTCAATCCCTAGTAGTGCACACACAATTGAAAAAAAAAAAAGGAAGGAGAAAAAAAGAGGAAAGAAAGAGAAAAAACAATAATAAGCAGATAAGGATAATTTCTCTCTTTTTTATCTTACCAGTTTATCTACTTATCACTGTGCTTTTTCTTCTCAGTTTTCTGAGACAGTCTCCTATGTGGTTCAGACTAGCATTGAATGGATGGTGTAACTCAGACCTTGAACTCACAGGGATCATCCTACCTCAGCCTCCTGAGTGCTGGAATTATAGATGTGTCCCACCATACCTACTTTACTGTGCTTTCTCTTCTAAGAACTTTCTTTGTTTTTTGAAACAAGGTCTCACTTTGTAGTTCAGGCTGGCCTAGAACTCAAGATGATCCTCCTGCATAGCCTTTGAGGTGCTTAGATTATAGGCATGTGCACTACTCCTGGTTTAAACATTTACTAACAGATGTAGTTGTTTTTTTACCCATATAAATTTTTAAAATTTTACTTTAAAGAGAAAAAACTGGAATTTAAAAACAAGATAATATGAAAGTAACTAACAGATGTAATTCATATAAGCTTGCCTTAAATTTGGTATTTTAAGAGAAACTTTTTTGAAACTCTAGTTTTAGATCTCAGATGTGTCTATAGCTTTTTCGGTCACTTATATTTCATTTATGGATATGATTTTCTGGGGGGGTACTGGAAATCGCACTAGATATGAATTCATAAAACATATGCACTACTTTATAGGTTTTAAAGTACAGTTTTTTCTTTACCAAGCTAACTTAGTACTTTTGTGTTAATCATAGTTCTAGGCAGACAAAAGTCCCTGACTCATAGAGCTGACATTGTAATGTGCAATGTGCCATCATCTGTCTTTTACCATTGTCACCTTAGCCTACTAGAGATAAATGAAGTGATTCTTGTTTTATATTACGATGATGATGATGTGTTTTTGAGACAAGGTTTCACTATGCAGTTCAAGCTGGCCCTGAGTTCACTTTGTAGCCCAGGCTGGCTTCAAACTTGCAGAGATCCTCCTGCTTCATTCTCCTGAGTGCTAGGATTACCACTGTGTGCCACTATGCCTGGCCCTGTTTATTAACAATAAATCAGGCATACTTCATTAATCCTGTAAATTTGTGGAAAAGTAATATTTTCATCTGTCCCCAAAGTATTCTGGTTAAGATTCAGTTTTACCATCGATTACACATTTGATGAAATCTGTCCCTATCTTCTCCAGTGTTAGAAATTTATATCATTTTTGTATCTTTTTTTAAATTTTTTAAAATTTTATTTTAAAAAGGAGTAAAATTAAACACAACAAAACAGAACAGAATGGGACCTAAGAAAGCATAAATTTCAAAGCTAGACACCCAGAGATCTTCACTATCTGTCATATTGTCTTTTGTTTTCTTCCAAATGGTTGTCCTTATTTTTGCATATGGAGAGCTCATACTAAATAACATAGTCAATCTTTTCACAAGATGTATAGTTCACTGGCTCCAACTTGCTAGGCAGGGGAGGAGTGGGAGGGGGGACATGGGATGGGGGACAGGACGACATGAGATGTCTCATTCTCAGCCCACATGCAAGCAGGATCACAGTTGCCCCCCACAGACGGGAAGAGTTCCTTGTTCTCCCGGCACCCCGAGTCAACCATACTGTGCAGGTCCCGATGCGCCAGGGTCTCTCTCCTTTGGGCCGCCAAAAGTCTGCCACACTCTCAGCTGCCCCCCAGAGAGAGGAGGAGTTCCTTGTTCTCCCGGCACCCCTAGTCAAACACATGGTGCAGGTCCCGATGCACCAGGGTCTCTCTCCTTCAGGCTGCCGAAAGTCTTCCACACTCTCAGCCGCCCCCAGACAGGGGAGGAGTTCCTTGTTCTCCTAGCACCCTGAGTCAAATGCACAGTGCAGGTCCTGATGCGCCAGGGACTTTCTCCTTTGGGCTGCCAAAAGTCGGCCGCAGTTTCAGCCGCCCCCCGGGGGGGGGGGGGAGTTCCTTGTTCTCCTGACACCCTGAGTCAACCACACGGTGCAGGTCCCGATGCACCTGGGTCTCTCTCCTTCAGGCTGCCAAAAGTTGGCCACACTCTCAGCCGCCCCCCCAGAGAGGGCAAGAGCTCCTTCTTTACCCGGCACCCCAAGTCAAACGCACGGTGCAGGTCCCGATGCACCAGGGTCTCTCTCCTTCGGGCTGCCGAAAGTCTGCCACACTCTCAGCCATCCCCCAGAGAGGGGAGGAACTCCCTGTTCTCCCGGCACCCCGAGTCAACCGCATGGAGCAGGTCCCAAGCCACCAGGGTCTCTCCCCTGCAGGCCCCCTAAAGTCCGCTATACTCACCAGCTATTTCTTTCTGATGAAGTGACCATTCCATTTCCAAAGTTCTGAAATGGCCAACAGACCACAGAAAGAATTCTCTTTAGGCTCCTGTTTGAAACCAGCAGCTACAGAGATCTGCTGGCCTTGCTTCAGGGCCATTTTGTATCTTCTTAACTTTGTTCTTTACTTAAATTGTATTTTATACTCATCAGGGAACCTTTTACATGAGTCACTCAGTGATTTAGTTTGGTGGCTTTTGTTGCTGCTATTTTGTTTTTGTTTTCTCCCTACTGTTCCCTTTAGTGTGTGTTTTGTTTTATTTTGGTAATGTTTGGGATCCAACCTGGGGCCACCTAGAGCAACCTAGGGCTCTCTACTCACTATATTATTGAGCTATACCTCCAAACTCCTTCAGTATGAATTTTAATAAAACTTTTCAAAATTAACAGTATATTTTCCTGGGTCTTAGTTTCCTCACAGTTTTAATATTTCTGTCTTTGTCTCCATGGTCTATAGTTACCACAAAGTTTTTGTCTTTATCTTTTGGTTTTTATTCACTCCTTTTGCATTCCCTCTCAAAATTCACATAGTTGTGGTCTTAAATTATCCAATTCTGAGTATTAGATTTCAAAATTTATGTTCTTCTCATGTATTACTTAACCATTTTTAATTTATTTTTAATTTTTTAATGTGTATGCTATAGTAGCTTTTAGTATATTTGCAAAATGGTATAGCCATTAACTCTTTGTAATTCCATTTTCACAACTCCAAAAAGAAATGCTGGCTGCATTAGCAGTTACTACTAATTTTCCCTTCTCAGATCCTGGCAACCACTAATCTGTTCTGTTTTGTTTTTATAGATTTGCCTAGCTGAACATTTTAGGTAAATGCAGTCATATAACCTGTGGTCTTTTGTATCCACCTTCTTTCAGTTAGCATAGTTTTCAAGGTTTCTCCAATCTGTAGCATATAGCAGTACTTCATTCTTTTTACTGCCAATAATAATTCATTGTAGAGATATACCACATTTTATTTTTCATTCATCAGTTAATGGGTATTTGGGATCTTTCTGATTTCTACTTTTGACTTGTGAATAATGCCGCTGTGAACAGTTATATAGAAGTATTTGTGTGAATATGTATTTGAGTTGTCTTGAGCATATACCTAAAAGTAGAATTGCTAGATCGTACAGTAACTCCATATTTAACATTTTGAGAAACTGCTCATTTTTCAAAGTGACCGTACCATTTTACATTCTGTCAGTATTAAGGTTCAATTTCTTCACTTCCTGGTTAATACTTACTTTCGGTCTTTTTTATTGTAATTGTCAGGTGAATATGATTTTGATGTGTATTTCCCTAATACTTGTAATGCTTGTAATATTGAGCATCTTTTCCTTATTGGCCATTTGTATACGTTATTTTTGAATAAATGTTTATTCTCATCAACTTAAAAAATTAGGTTATCTTTTTACACAGTTTCTGCACCTGGTAAATGATCAGTGATTATTTTCTCTCATTCCGTAGGGTGTCTTTTTTTTTTCCTTATTCTTTTTCTTTTCTTGTGGTGCTGAAGACTTTGCACTGAGCTACATTCCCAGCTCATTTTTATTTTTTATTTTGAGACAGGGTTTCACTAAGTCACTAACTTGCCCAGATGGGCCTCAAACTTGTAATGCTGCCTCAGCCCCTTGGAGTACTGGAATTCCAGGCCTATGCTACCACTATACCTGGTTTCTGTGACCATCTTTTTCGTTATGTTCTGTTTTGTTTATTGTGGCAAAATACATATCACGTAAGATTTACTTTTTGCACTATTTCAAGTGTACAATGAAGTGATATTAAGTATAGTCACAGTGTTCAACTATCAACCTCCATCCATTCCAAAAATGTTTCATTATCTCAAACAGAATTGTGCCCTTTAAACAACAATTCTCCCTTCTTTTCTTCTCCATCTTCAAGTAATGTCTGGTATACTTTTGATACTGTGACTTTGCCAATTCTGGGTGCCTAATATAAGTGGAATCATACAGTATTTATCCTGATGGCATGTTTTTAAAAACAGTGTATTTATTTATTTATTTATTTATTTATTTTTGGTACCAAGGATTGAATTCACAACTTCATGCTTACCAGGTAGGGGGTTGTGCCACTGAGCTAAATCCCCAGCCTATTGTTTTTATTTTGAAGCTTGATTTTATTTTTATATATAATTTTAATTTTATGTGTAATTTTAATGATTTACAAATTTTTTAAAAATTTATGTTGTCATTTGTGTTTCTGGTATCATTTCCAAGAAGCCACTGTCTAATTCAAGGTCCTAAGGATTTCTCTCCATTTTTGAATACTCTCTGGACTCTCTCATTTATATTCAAAGCATCTACCAATATAACTTATCAAAGCTTAAGGGATTTTAACTGAGTGTTGTACTCATTTTTTTAAAAATCAGAATGGTAGTTTTTAAACTTGAGAGTCTCCTTAGAATGCTCATTAAAACAAAATTTCTTCAGATGATTTTTGTACATTTGTTGTAAGTTAGGAGACTTAACATATGTGGTGAAAGAGTGGCGTAGTGATTAAGAGCACTGGTACAGTACTATCTGGGTGTAAATCATGGCTGTCACTTTCTAGCTGTATGATTGAGCAAGTCAGTGTTTTTCTGGGCCTTCATTTCCTCCTTCATAGGATTATTTCAAGGATTAGAGGCTCTAATCTTGAAGCACTGAGAACATTTGTGCTGTGAAGTGCTTATAGTATTAGACTTGAGTTATATGTGTATATAACTTAAAATATAACTTAGAATATATATGAAGTACTTTAGAATAATTTGGTAATAGTAATCATCATAAGGTGTTCTTACATCATTTCACTCAGTAATGTCATTTCAAGGAATTTACTATAAGGGCATTATTAGAGATATTATATAAAGATATATAACAGTTTCAACTCAGAGACTTAATTATAGAATATTTATCATAGATAGACATTAGACTTGTGGTTAAATAGATCAGTGAACTTTATGAGGTATTTTTGTGTACCCCTAAGTCATTAGCATATTCATGCCATGAGAAAATTTAAATGCTTAGGACAATGTAATTTTAAAAGTCAGCTATGCCACTGTACAGAGTATATCTTTGTGTGTGAGTGTGTGTGTGTGTGTGTGTGTGTGTGTGTGTTTGGTTCTGAAGATTAGACTGAGTACCTTAGCACTGAGAGATTCCCAGTGCACATTCTGTGAGACAGTTCTCACCTAAGTGACTTGAGTTACCTATGCTAGCATGGAACTTTGATCCTTGTGCCTCTACTTCCTGTATTACAGCACTTTATTACAGGTCTGTGCCACCAGGCCAAGCTATGTCTCTATAACTTCTGTTAAAATGCAAGGCAAGAGAGTATAATGTTAGTTGTGTAATGCATATAAAAATATGTTAATCTGTTCACAGTAATTATCTTTGAAAGTTGGAACGGGTTATTTTAGTATTCTTCCACATTTTATTAAATTTTCCTGATTTCAACTATAATACTTAGAAAAATGAAATAAATTATTTTTGAAAAGGATCAAATGAGGTGATTCTTATTGTGAATAAGAAATATTAAGTCCAGCGAGACTTGGTGGTGCACATCTGTAATTTCAGCTAGTCAGGAGGCTAAGAGAGGGCTTGCAGGTTCAAGGCCAGCCTGGGAAACAAATGTATCCAGATCCTATCTCAAAGTAATAAAGGGACCCAGGCATGTGACTCACATGTAATCCCAGCACTTGGGAGGATGAGGCCCAGTTTGGGCTACACAGTGGGACCCTGTCTCAAGAATAATAATAATAATAATAACAACAACAACAACAACAACAACAACGAGTTTAAAATGTTGCTGGTGGTCCCTGGGTTAAATTCTTAGTACCACTAGCGAGAAAGGGGGAGAGAGGGAGAAGCAGAGACAGACTCCAGTACTGATTCTGCTATTGCATGAGTGAATTTTGTCTTCTTTGGGGAACAGTTTGCTCATTTGTAAAATGAGGAGTTATATTGATTTTTTTTTTTTTGGTACCGGGGATCTAACTCACCATCTCACGCTTGCTCAGCAGGTGCTTGGGCTGCTGAGCTTTTTTTGTGTGTTTTTGAGACAGTTTTATTTTATTATGTGGTTCAGGCTGGCCTTGAACTCATTATGTAACCTAGGCTGTTCTCACACTCACAGCAATCCTCCTGCCTCACCCTCTGGAGGCTGGGCATGTAATATACCACACCCAGCCTGAAATTTAAAAAGTACTATTTAAAAAAAGGTATTATAATAGAGTGGTAAAGAGCTCAGAAATCAGCCTGTGAATGTGACTCATTGGTATAGTGCTTCTTAGCATCACAGAACCCTGGGTTCAATCCTCAGCATTGCAGGAAAATGAAACAGCAATAACAAAAGGAATAGGGAATTAGGGACTATTGCCATAGTGATTGCTGTGTGGACTCATATTGTGATTCTACCTCTTGTTAACAAGGGCATTTGGTGAGAATTTGGCCTTTTTGTGCCTTAGTTTTCTTATTTACAAAGAGAGGAGAATGATAATATCTCATGTGGACTGTGAGAACTAAATGAGTTAGTACATATATAAAAAAGACATATATAGCCTGGGACATAATAAGGGCTCAATAATGTTACCTGTTTTTACTGGTTATAAGATCCTTCCCAATGTAATTACAATATGTATTTCCAAGAGTATTTTTATCTACATGAGTAGTTACTAGTTTGTCTGTCATTGAAAAAAATTAGTTAAGTTTTCAGTTGCTTTTGAAATTGTAATGTTATCTTTTAGTGAAGTAGACTATTGTGGACTTTGGACTTGGTCTTTCCAGTTTTGCCTTGTTTTGTGTTCTTATTTATATAGGTCGTTTATTTGGGGTTACCTTATTAATGAGGATATTCTGAAGATCTTTTTCAGCACTAAAAATTTCATATTTAATTTTCTAGAGTCTTGCCTGACTCTTAGTTCTGATGCTAATGTGTAGAGTTTAATCACTCTGTGATTATGTTGCATGAACTATTAAGATGGGTCTATTTTTTAAACTTATATTTCAGTTTTAAATTTGGAAAATAGCATAAAGCCCAAAACAACATTATAGCTCAGTTGACTAGTACATTATAGGAAAAGTTAACATTACAATGTAAACTCAATTGGAAATTGGTAGGGCATGACTTTTAATTTAATTCAATTCAATTGATACATAGATGTTATTTAATGTAATCTCAGAAAAAGAATATTCCAAAATGCTAGTAAAATATAAATCATACTACATGAAAGTCACTTTCAGAATCAGCAACCATGTTGAAATTCATTTTTTGGAACCCAGAACAAAGATTGCAGGCATAAATTGCTTTCATAATATATCATTTTCTTTCACTGACTAAAGAGATAACTTCTTCAGTGAATAGTTACTCACTCAGGTATTGTATTACTTTGCCATTTTTATCTGTGAGTAAGTCAACTTATGTTTATAGGTTGTTTTCTTTTCTTTTCTTCTTTGAGTAGGAAATTTTATTGGGGAATAGGAATAACTCATGAGAGACAGGACGGGTTCCGAATAGGTTGCTGGTTTATAGCTCTAAATGAAGATGGTTATATTATTTTCCCTGAAAGGGTAAGAATGGTAATTGTATTTTTTGAAGTACATATTGATTACATGTTTGCAGTACATAATAGTCACATTCATCCTGGGGAATTAGTACACGTTCGTAACAATTTTTTTTTTTTGTCTCCCTCCTTCCTCTAGGTCTTCTTCCCCTCCCCATTTGCAAAGAAAGCTCTATTTCCAATAAAATTGAAAAATGGAAATTGTATTTTAGTACCTTGGATCTTAGATCTTTAGAAGCTGTTTCCTTTAGTACATGGTGCGGCTGTGTGGCAGCCTGCTGCTGAGGTCATTATAAATTACTAGAACAGCATTGTCAAGAAGCATAAGGAAGAGTTTGTCACAGTCAGAGGATATAATTTGTTACTTGGGTATTAGAGGATAATCTCTGCTAATTGTAGTAACTTTTATTCATAAAAAATACCAAGCTAACCCCAATCACAGGGAAAGCATATGTCTTTTGGCTGGACAGTTAGATACAGGGACAGATCAGTTTGCGATCTGCTGACAGGAGGGATAGCTTTTACTTGCCTTAAGGAATGAATTGTAGGATGAATTATTTGCATCAAGAATACAGAAGATGTGAGAGAATTCTATTCTAAATGTCAAATATTTCATTCTGTCTTTCCAGGGATTTGTAAATGCCCATAAATTCCCCAATTGTATATTTCTTGTACATATTGCTAGGTCCTATTAATTACGTAGTACTTATAATTCTCTCTACATTTTTTTTCTGAATGTCAGAATTTGTGAGCATTTCCTTTAAAGATTTTAAACTTTTCATGTTTGTAGGTTCTTCATTAAACATTTCCATATCTTAATAGATAAAGAGATTGATGACCTGTTTGTTTCTGTGGATGCAGCTTGGAAAACTGGAACACTGGGAAGATGAACTTTTCACTGTACAGATGTACTTTAGAATCCACTACATTTTTCCCCCCAACTTTTAAAACTTTATTTTTATAGCATAGCTTAAACATATTTGTGAATTTTTTGGTTTTGGATTTTATTCTTCTTAAGAAAAATTAGTTACGGAAAGCTTCTTTTTATCAATTGATTGATTGATGGATTGGTACTGAGGATCAAACCTTGGACTTCCAGCATGTGTGGCAAGCAATGTGGTACTGAGCTGTATCTCCCTGAACATAAAGTGTTTTAGAGGTGACTATCAGTGTTCCATTTAAGACATAATAATAAATTAACAGTCTCCCTTTAATGATCTACTTAAACTTGGTCCAACAGACTTCAAAATGCAGAGGTGATGGTCCAACTCTTACAAAGGCAGCCTTGGATCAACTATCAGACTGGGCCACATTGTCAGTTTCTTATTTCAGCATTGACTTCCTTTGAGTCTGAAGGGATTTTTGTGTGGGTTTTGTTTTTGCATCTTTAATACTGTTCAATTTTCAGCTCCGTAAGTATGGTCCCCCTTTCTTAGGTCTACAATAGGCAAATTTTATTGTCTCCTGAACACACAGGGCATCCATTCTCTCTGCCCTTGCCCCCAAAATAAAATTATTTCTTTTGTAGTAATCAGTGTTGGTTCCTATTCTCCCAGGAGATGTTCCCATTCTATAGTGATTTTATTCTCACTTGAAAATATGAGGTAATTCTACAAAGCTGTCATATTGTATGCTTTAAATACAAAGTCAAGTCAGGAATTGGGCCTGATGGAATGCACAGTAGTCTCACCTACTCAGGAGACCAAAGCAGGAAGGTTGCAAGTTCTGAGCCAGCCCCCGCCACTTAGCAAGACTTTGTCTCAAAGTACAGATAAATAAATAAATAATATGGTCTGGGGTTGTAGCTCCAGGGGGCAGAGCACTTACCCAGAGTGCACAAAAAACTGCTTTCCAGACAGGTCACAGCAATTTATACTGTCAGTACAACCAGTTTGTGAAGTTTCTTTTGTAACATCCTTGGAAGCATTGTATATGTATGATTGAAAATGCTTTTTGTTTTTATCACCAACAGATTGAATCTCTTAAATTTATATATTTGAAATTATGTGCATACATTTCTTTTATCTTTTTTCTGTTGATTGGCTTTTGAAATAAATTTTTCCAGCACTCAGGCAGCTAAGCAGGAGGATCACCACGAATTGAGGCCAGCATGGGGTATATAACTACAAGTCTGCCTGAACCACATAGTGAGACCCTGCCTCAAAAATAAATAAATAAATGACATATTTTTTTATTGAGATATCATTTACTTTCCATGAAATCTACCAACTATAAATGTAAATTGAGAACTTGGAAGTCAATGATTTTTGGTAATTCTAGGGATAGGTGGGAATGCTATTCCACTAGTCCATATCCCAGTCCTCATTTCTGGTAATTCTGTACACTTTTGCAACCATCATTGTAATTCAGTTGTAAAACATTTCTCTTACCTTATTTAAAAAGTTCCTTTGTGCCCATTTTCAGTCAGTCCTGTTCCTTGTATCAGCCACTGTTTACTCGAGAAAGATATAACACAAGATACACAAATATACAAGAATCCACAAGATTGGCCTACAGTGACCACCCATAGAGTCGAATGAGGAAGAGCACAGAGTGTCAGTATGTACACTGGAGGCTGAAGGCTTCAGGCAAAGATCTGGAGTTCACTGCAGTGTACTGTGAATCCGTATCAGGAGCGTCTGTGCTGGAAGCCAGGAGATGGCATCAAGATGAAGGCAAAGACTGGAGTTCCTCCAAAGAAACAGAAGCAAATCCATCCTTCTTCATTTCCTTTTATACCATCCAGGCAGCTAACCACTAGGTTGTGGAATTGTTGAGCCGATTTAGTTGAGCTTTTCTTACTCACGTTGACACAATCTACCTTAACAGTACCAAACCAGCCTCAGGCAACCACCAGTCTGCTTTCTGTGTCTATAGAAATTTCAAATCAATGATATTATACAGTATGTAATTTTTTTGTATCTGGCAGCCTTCACTTTGTTTTTGAGATTCATCTATGTTGTAGAGTGTACTAATAGCTCATTAGTTTGTATCACTGATATATCACATTTTGCTTATTCAATAGTTGATAAAGTTTTGGATTGTTTCTAGTTTTGGGTTATGAACAGTGCTACTTGGGATGGTTTCATACAACTCTTCGTATCTGGGTAAATACTCAGGACTGGAATTTCTTGGAATTCCTTATGTTTTATATCATTACTTAGGCATGAAAAAGTTTCTTTAAAAGAATGGATGCTAGAGATGTCTTGTGCTTTGGGTGACTGATTTGAGGATGGCAATGCACAATATATGTACCATTGTTGCCCCTGATTGTCATGCTTTGAAATTTTATTTTTTCCCTTTGAAATAAAATGGATTTGATGAATAAATAAATAAATAAATAAATAAATAATCAAAACTAGGAATCTACCAGATCATGCCATTAAACATGTAAGAAAAATATAAAGATTTAAAAAAAGTGGATGCTAACTCTTTATCTGAGGACAGATATACAAGTCAGTGATAAAAAAAAATAGTTAAAGTGGAGTGATGGGAGCAGGGAAACAATAAGTTCTAAAACATTCAGTATAATTGCTTAATGATAGGAACCAATTTAAAATTCATTGGTAAATGAATAGCTTCTGGAACTTCAAACCAAGTAAACAAGTGGCAAACAAAAACAGCTTCTAAATGCTAGAAACTTTGTTCTGTGAAAAACGACAAAAATAAAAACGGGATTTGATTTGTACTCATTATGACAGAAAAACAAATACGTATAACATATGAAATTCCCTTCCCAGTATAAAAGATAACCATGAAGATTACTGTATATATGTGTATGTGTGTGTGTGGTTTTTTTTTTTAAAGGATGGGAAATATAACTGTGGTATAGCTGTTGCCCAACATGAGTGTAGCCCTGAGTTCTGTCCCTGGCACAGCCAAAAACAAAAACAGGGAAGGGATAAAAGATAAATATTCATATAGTAAATAAAAGACACCCTTTTAGTAACCCCAGAAATATTTTGTTAATTGGTTGCTATATTAGCAAAATCTAAATGTCTAATGCCACAAAAGTTGCATTAATTGTGTATGTTGAATTTAATGATTGTGAGGTAACTCTCATTTTAATTTTCTTAGGTGCAATAAAAATGTTTTAGTTAAAAATCGTTTAAATTGATAACAGTAGGAATAAACCAACAGATACAAAAACAGCTAAAAGTTTTCCCATGTGTGAAAGTCAAGTCTAGTCATGCTTTCCTCTACTGTTACTCTGTGATTCACCTAAACTCTGGAGGAGCTAACCCAATATGACTCTTTCTTTTTTCTTTCTGGCCAGAGAGCTATATGTTGATTCTGCTGTGACCTGAGTCCTGCTTTTCTGGCTCTAGCTAAATCCCAAATGCAGTGACTCACACCTTGGGAGTTTCTTCTACCCTTCTCCAAGAAAATGCTTTTAACTTTGCTATTTCAAGCAGATATTCTGTCATGTCTTTTCTGTTCTACTGATTTTGCTTTAGGTGCTCATCTGAAAATATGCTCCCTGTTGAATTAATTAATTAATTAATTGGTACCGGGAATTGAACTTAGGACCTTGTGCTTGCTTGCGCTTGAGGACTCCAAGAAGAGATGTCTCTGTAGATTGTATGATTGATTGGTTGATTGGTAGTGGGAATTGAACCCAGGACTTTTGTGCTTAGCTATACTCCCCCACCCCACTTTAAATTTTATTTTTAGACAGGTTCTTGCTAAGTTGTCTAGGCTGGGTTTGAATGTGCCATCTTCTTGCCTCAACCTCACAAAATGCTGGGATTATAGGTATGAATCACCCACCCAGATGATTTTACTAATTTTGAAAAGTTAATATAATAGAATTAGAGAGTCAAGGCTGTTATGTTATGTGCCTTTAATCTCTTCTGATCTCTGTCAGCTTAGTCATGTCACTATGACTTCTGTCTGTACACTACTTTATGAATTTTTTTTTCTTTTTTGTGGTACCAGGGATCAAACTCACGACCTCACACTTGACAGGCAGGCGCTTATGCCACTGGGCTAAATCCCTGGCTTGTCTGTACACTACTAGTAGAGGTTTAGTTAATCCTTGGCTGTTTTCCTGGTCTCCTCGGTATTGCTTTTTCTTGTTTTCCTTGTACCTTTCTGATTATTCTATCTGAATGTGTGTGTGCACGCGCGTGCATGCGTGCATGTGTGCTGGGTGCTGAGGATTGAACCCAGGGCCTTTGCACTGAGCTGCATCCTCAGCCCTTTGCTTGGTCTTCATCTCATTGATTAAACTTGGAACTGCTTCACTGTTCTGTCGTTGGACCTCTTATCTATTGGTATTTGCTCCCTTGTGATCTCATCCAATTTCTTGACTTGGTATTCCATGACAACTAAATATATATTTCAAACCCAGCCTTCTAACTTCTAGGCTCACATATTTAGCTGCCTTTAGATATTTATCATCTCAATCTCAGTCTTTTTCTTCTCCTCCCTCCTTCCTTTCCTTCCTCCTTCTCCCTCTTCTCCCCGCTTCCCCTTTCTTTTTTGATATTATCACTTAGCTCCTTTTGTGTTTTATTTTGAGACAGTCTCACTAAATTATCCAGGCTGACATCAAATTTGCAGTTCTCTTGCTTCAACCTCCCAAGTAGCTTGAATTACAGTACATACTACTAAAAAGTGAAATTGCTGAGTTTTATGGTAATTTTTTAAAAGTTTTTTGAGTAACCACCATAGAGTTTCCAGAGTAGCTGTAGTATGTTTTTATCCCTACCAGCAGTAAAGGAAAGTTCCAATTTCTCCATCCTTGCTAGCGCTTATTTTTCTCTTTTGTTTATCTTCTTTGGAGAAATGCCTATTCAAATCCTCTTGTCTGTTTTTTAATTGGGTTGCTTGGTTTTTTGTTGTTGAGTTGTAGAATTTTTGAATGTATTCTGGATGTTAACTCTTGTCAGATATATTTGCAAATACTGTTTCTCATCTGGTAAGTTGCTGTTTTACCCAGTAGCATTGGTGGTGAATTTATGGCATGTGTGCCACAGTTGGCTGTTTGTATTGGAAGTGCTGAAAGGGCACCATCACTGCCCTGTAGTACATTTTGATTCGTAAAGTTTTAAATTTTCATGAAATCTGCTTTATCTGCTTTCCTTTTGATGCCTTTGGTATCATAGCCAAAAATTACTGCCAATTCCAGTGTTGTGAAGCTTTTGATTTTCTTCTAAGAGTTTTATACTTTTAGGCCTTAGATCTATTCTGAGTTAATTTTTTTTTTTTTTTAGTTGGTACCTGGGATCGAACTCACGACCACATACTTGCAAGGCAGGCACTTATGCCGCTGAGCTAAATCCCCAGCCCCCTGAGTTAATTTTTGTGTGTGACCTTAAGTAGCCCCCATCTTCATTATTTTGCATCTGAATGTCCATTGTTTTCCCTCACCATTTGTTGAAACAAATGTCCTTTTCCCCCATTGAATTCCCTGGGCACCTATATCAGAAATCAGTTGAACATAAATGTGAGAGCTCTCTATTCTATTCTGTTGATCTGCCTTTCTTTGTTTGAGGACCATGCTGTTTTTGTTAATGTAGCTTTTTTTTTTTAATTTAACCATGTTGAGTTTGAACCCAGAACTAACTCCTACCGTAACTTCATCATTGTAGCTTGATAGTTTTGAAATCAGGATGTATGAATCCTCCAGCTTTATTTTAAAAATTGTTTTGGACATTCAAGGACACGTGACATTCTCTGTAATTGGGTGAGCTTTTCTATTTCTGAAAAATAAACCAAAACAAAACAAAAAAATCATTTGAAATTTTTGCTAGGGTTTGATTGAATCTATAGATTGTTTTGGATAGTATTGCCATCCTAACAATATTAAAACTTTTAATACATGGACATAGGTCAATTTTCTATTTAATTTCTTCATTAATTTCTATCAGCATTATTTTAATTTGTTCATTGTAGGAACTTTTTATATACATGATTAATTTGTAAGTACATCATACTTTTTGATTCTAGCATTTTATTCCATTGATTCACATGTTTGTTTTTGTGCCATTACTTATCTTAGTCTTTTTTAAAAAATTACTGTAATTTTGTAATATAACTTGAAATCAGAGATTGTGGTGCCTACTACTTTGCATTTGTTACTGAGGATTGTTTTTGCTGTTTTGAGTCTCTTTTGATTTTATATGAATTGTAGGATTGTTTTCTCTAGTTCTGTGAGGAATTCTGTTGGTATTTTGATTATGATTATGATAAATCTGTGCATCCTAGGGCAGGTAACTTGCATACAATATAAGGGACAGAAGAAATCTTGTCTGTTTCTGTTTCTGTCTTCTGTGTCTGTCTCTGTCTGTGTCTCTGGCTGCCACTGTCTTTCTTTTTCCCTCCCTCCCCTTTCCCTCCTCCTCTTGTTGCTTTTGGTGTCTTCTGCTGCCATGAACAGTTGCCATCTGTCATGTGCTACCCTGCCTTAGCGACAGCTTACTATGGACTGAAACCTCTACAAACTGTGAGCTAAATAAAATCTTTCTTTCCTTAATTTTGGGTGTTGGTATTTTGTCTCAGCAATGAGAGAAAAGTAACTAAGACACTCTGTATGTCAGTTTTGGAAGTATGGCCATTTTCCACAACACTGGTTCTGCCTATTCAGGAACAGGACCTATTTTTCTATTTTCTTATGTTCTCTTTAATGTCTTGCTTTTTTTTTTTTTTTAGAATATTGACTTTTTTGTAGATGTCTTCTACTTTCTTAGGTCAATTCCTACTTATTTTTTCTTGATATTATTGTGAATGGTATTCCTAATTTTTAGAGAAACATTGTAGATTTTTTTTGGTGTGTGTTAATTTGGTATCCTGCTACATTGCTGAATTTGGTTATTCTAGGAATCTTTTTGGTGGAATTTTTGTGGTCTGCTATCTTATCTGAAAATAGTTATAATTTGACTTTTTTCTTTTTCTGTATATATTCTGTTTATTTCTTTTCATTGCTTGATTGCTATGGCTAATGTTTCAAGTACTGTATTGAACTGAAGTGGTGGTGATAGTGGATATTCTTTTTTTTTTTTTTTTTGCTAATGGATATTCTTGTCTTGTTCTCAATTTTAAAGGGAAAGCTTTCAGTTTTTTCCTGTTTAATATGATGTTGTCAGTAGGTTTGTCATAAATGACTTTTATTAGACTGAGATAAAGTTCTTCTGTACCTACTGTCTTCAGAGGTTTTATCATGAATGGATGTTACATTTTGTCAAATGTTTTTTGTGTCTATTGAGGTGATCATGTCATTTTTGTTCTAGCTTCTGCATATGTAATATTTTTCATTTATTGATTTGCGTATGTTGAATCATCCTTGCATCCCTGTGATGAAGCCTACTTGGTGTGATGTATGATCTTTTTGATGATTTGCTGCATTCTATTTGCCAGTATCTTGTTGAAGATATTTGTGTCTATGCTTGTTAGAGAGATTGGCCTGTAGTTTTTTTTATTTGGCTGGGTCCTTGTCTAGTATATGCTGTGCCGCGGAGCTATATCCATGGCCCCTGGGCTTTTCTTAGTTCTCATTCCGGGCCCAAAATTGTGGCAGATTTTCTGACACTTTTGCTCCCCACCCAGCTGTGGATTGAACCCAGGACCTTCACATTGAGCTGTATCTATAGCCCATATATGTATGTTTGTATGTATGTATGTATGGTGTGTATTTATGATAGGGTCTTGCTCAGTTGCTGAGCTGAGCTTAAACTTGCAGACCTCATCCTTTATCTTCACAGAGTGCTATGATTACAGGCATGCACTACCACACCTGGCTTTCTGACATCTTTCATACGATACATGTAATCTGTCAGAAAAACCTTGTTCTCTACAAATACCATGCCATTTTCTGTGTGCTTTGTTCCATAAAAGTTAATGCTTTTACAGCATTGTTTTATTTAAGGAGAGGGATACTGAGATCATAATTATAAGTCCCTTGGCTTAAATTAACCCCATGTTAAAACAAAAATAAAAACAAAACCTCTGGTTAGTCGCCAAGGCTCTTCCATTCAGAACTGAGTCCTGTAGAAAGAGCGAAGAATAATTGAATTATAAAAAGCTGTTTTCAAAAGTTATTGATTTTATATCTGAAATCTGTTTTAATGCTCAACTTTATTGTTCACAAGAACGAGGCAATATCAAGTTTACTAATTCTTTTGAATTTATCAAACTTCCCTCTTTCACTTCTCTTGATGCTTACCTCTTCTGTGTGGCAAATTTTGTTTTGTGTGCTTTCCTCTCATTGTATAATATTACTGTACAGTGCTTGTCTCCCTGTGTCTTAGTCATCTTCTCCCATTTCATACATTTTTTTCTACTAAGTGACTGTGATATGCAATTGAAGATTTGTTATGCTTCTTGAATAAAATTTTGTATCCTTCTTAATTTAAACTTCAAGCCCCCCACATACACACACATAACTAGAGATTGAACTTATGCCATTTTTCTTTTGGGGTAGAGTCTTATGAAGTCACTAAACTGCCCAAGTGGAGTTTGTACTTGTTACTTGACCTCCTTTTGCCTCAACCTCCCGGAGTGCTAGAATTACAAACTTGCACCACCATGCCTGACTAAAATTTAATTCTTAAATTGTCCTTTGTGGAGATCAGTATTGTGAACAGTTTAGGGACATTTTAGAAGAGATTCTTGTTTTCCAGGGTGTAGCCTATATCATTCTTTATACAAAAAGGGATCACTGTATATCATGGTTGTATTTATTTCCAGTACCTATAGCTCTACCTCATTATTTCTGATTGTAATATATGTCACCAAATGATTATAATGAAATTTCAATGGGCATTAGAGTTGTTTCCAGTTTTTAAATGTTAGTAACTTCAATTCAGTGAAGGTATGTGTGCATTTGGCAAGACGTGTATATTTCATTGTTTCTGTAGGTTAGATTCTTGGATGTGAAATTAGAGTCAAAAGATAGATATATTTATTTATTTATTTATTTATTTATTTATTGTTTTTGGTACCAGGAATCAAACTCAGGACCTTGTGCTTGCCAGGCAGGTACTTGTGTCATTTAAATTTTTTGTAGATGTTGCTGTAGATGTTTCTTAAAAAGTTCTATCAGTTTAATTCTTATGCCCAGTATGAGAGTGTGGTTTTGTCACATTCTTGCCAAAACCAAGTATATTGACCAGTTTAATTATTCATCTTCTCAAGCTTTTAGTCTTTTGAGAGTTTTGGAGTAACTCGTCTATTTTTTTTTCTCATACGTATCTTCTGATACATGTAATTGGAAAGCCTCTGTCCCTACCCTAATAGTTGATAGGGTGTCCCAAAAAACATTTTGGGTTTTTAACAGAGTGAGGTATGGCATCTATCAATGTCTTACTTTTCTCTCATTACTGGGACAAAATACTTGACACTCTAACCCTATGGTTAATGGAGGAAAGTTTTATTTAGCTCACAGTTTGTAGTGGGTTTCAGCCCATAATTGCCTGCCCCAAGACACAGTGGTACATTCATGGTGGCGTGGTGGCAGAAGATCCTCTTCCAATAGAAGAGGAAGGGAAAGCAAGCCTCTTTCTGTCCCATGTATTGCATGCAGGCTACCCGCCCTAGGTGTAGCACTCATACCCTTTTAACCCTAGTTATAGACCATAAATAAATCACAAACTCTAGATTCAGCCGGCTTGGAGAAGTCTGTCTCCTGCCATGACAGCATGAGGCTTTGGGGGACATCAGGCACAAACCATAACAACATTATTGTGGGTCTCAACTTGCTTTTCAGTCCTTTGTTCAGGTCAGGTGTATAGTATAACATCTGCCATTAATACTATTTGCTTTATTTATGTACTGATTCATGTTGTTAATTGATCTGTAGATTGCTGTGTGTGTGTGTGTGTGTGTGTGTATCTGTATGAATACAGTACCTGTGTGGGTCTTTTGATATAATGTTGATTAGTGTTATCTCTCTGTCTTTCTCTCTCGGTGTGTGTGTGTGTGTGTGTGTACACGCATACAATATAAACTGGTGTTCCATGTTTGTTACAGTAGGTTTTCAATGCATGCTATGAGACAAAGGCTTCACTGCTTTTCCTATATTCACAAGTTGTAGTTATTTATGATAATATTCATATATAATGGGGGCAATGGTTTGCTGTTTTTAAGACTATGTGTATTAGAATTCAGCTGCTATTGATCTGTTTACATTCCTGTCATTATTTACTGTTTGTAAATAATTTTATTTATGTAGTTATTTGGTGCTGAGGATTGAACTCAAGACCTAACGCTTACCAGGCAGGTATGTAGGACACTGAGCTAAATCTGTAACCAAAAAGGAAAGTCATGAATTAATACCCTGACTGAAGAAAGTCAGTTACATATTTGTACATGTTCTGTGAGTTTAACAATAAAAGCTACTACTGTTAGCAGTTTCTGTGTTCAAATACCGTGCTAAATCCTGTACATCATTTAATCTTTACAATTGTAACAGATATTCTGAGGTAGGTACTGTACTACTATTATCTTCAATTTAAACATAACTAAGGGAGGCTTAGATAGATTAATACCTACTCATGGTCACACGTTAAGTTAGGAGGTATTAGGTCTGGAATTCAGAATTTCAGGGTGTACTGTAGTCCATAAAGCTTGTTTGTTCTAACCTTTGTTTAAAAAGAGCTTCCAGATAACTAAATCCTATGTTTAGTTTTTTATGTTAGTATTAATAATGGAAGGGAAGGTCATCTGGTTAGCCTGAATATAACAATTTTCAAGAGTTGTCTCTATCTCTTTAAGAGTTTAAAAATTTAGGTAACTAAAACAATGGAGTTGAAGAGATTATGTAGAAAGAAAATTGTTGTGTTTACTTTTTTGTTTTTAGATAATTTCTCAGTGATTAAAAAAAGAAAGAAAGAAAGAAAGAAAAAAAATGTCAAACTATAGGTTTGAGAGCACTATATCCAGACTGCCAGGTCTGCCCAAGACTTCTTGCCCCAACCAAAAGAAATTAAGGAATGTTGCTTTTTTTGGCTGCCAAATTTGACTATGTAGAACGTACTGTTGGACTTGTTTCAAGGTTGCAGTAAAGTTACTTAAACTCAAAAAAAAAAAAAAAAAAAAGAGCTTCCCTTTTAGAATGTGAATTACTTAATTTTTTGCTTCTATATTTTAAAAAATCATTTGTGACTTGTTGCTACTGGAATTTTTTGGCAGGAAATGAACATAGGAAAAGATAGGATTATAGTGCAATTCAAAGTGTGGTTTGGAAATTAGCTGTTTAATTTAGAATAAAGCTTGAGTCTCTGATTTAATTGAGGGGAAAGTGTTTATTTAGTGAGAAATGTTATCTGAAAGAAAAATCTTATTTGTTAAGGTGTTTAACCTGAACTTCAGAAAGAAAAAGAAGCTTTTATCAGGTAGAGTGTGTAGCTGAGTGGAAAGGAAGGGCTTTTCAGCATTAACAAACACTTACCAGGCATGGAGCTTGTTTATTGAACTGCTGGTAAGTAGTTAGGCAAGGTTGGAATGGATGGAACTATTTGCAAGTGCAAAAGATCAAGTTAAATAGGGTAATTAGTTATTTTGAAAGACTTTGAAAGCTATTGTAGCTATTGGACTTGATTTTAAAGTCAATAGAGGATCAGTAGCCCTTTTATTTTTTATTTTGAAGGTAGTAAAATACAACAGGACAAGATAAAATAAAGCCAATGGAGACAATGCAGTGAAAATGGTACAGAACTTCGGAGCAGGTTACCAGGATAACAGTAATAGGTTCCATAGTATATCTCGTTATCTTCACAGTAGTTTTCCATTCTATCAGGTATAGCAAAATCAAACCAAAACCAGAACATTATAAAACCTATCAAAGTGGCCCTGAAGTAAGGCCAGCAGATTGCTTGCAGCTAGCTGCTGGTTTCAAACAGGAGCTTAAAGAGAATTCTTTCTGTGGTGTGTTGGCCATTTCAGAACTTTGGAAATGGAATGGTCAATTCATCAGAAAGAAATAGCAGGTGAGTATAGTGGACTTCAGGGGGCTTGCAGGGGAGAGACCCTGGCGCCTCAGGACCTGCACCATGTGGTGCCCCAGGACCTGCACCATGCGGTTGACTCGGGGTGCCAGGAGAACAGGGAGTTCCTCCCCTCTCTGGGGGATGGCTGAGAGTGTGGCAGACTTTCAGCAGCCGGAAGGAGAGAGAGACCCTGGAGTGTCGGGACCTGCACAGTGCAGTTGACTCAGGGTGCGGGGAGAACAAGGAGCTCCTCTCCTCTTTGGGGGGCGGCTGTGATCCTGCCGGCGTGTGGGCTGAGAATCAGACATCTCATGTCTTCCTGGCCCCCATTCCGTGTCCCCCCACCCCCTCCCCCCTGCTTAGCAAGTGGGAGCCAGTGAACTACACATCTTGTGAAAAGATTGGCTATGTTATTTAGTATGAGCTCCCCATATGCAACGATAAGGACAACCATTTGGAAGAAAACAAGAGACAATATGACAGATAGTGAAGATCTCTGGTTGTCTAGCTTTGAAATTTATGCTTTCTTATGTCCCATTCTGTTCTGTTTTATTGAGTTTAATTTTACCTCCTTTTAAAATAAAATTCAAAAAAAAAATAAAACCTATCAAAACAGAATATTGAATAAAGCAAAACAATCAGAACAAAGTGAAACAGTGAAAACAATATTAGCCTTCAAAGACAAGATAGAAGGAAACCCCCATTATTTGCTATATTGCATAGGGTCATCCTCTTAAGAGATGCTCAGACCTTTGGCTCCCAGTTGCTAATGAGGAGGGAAGGAGGGAGGGATAAGGTGTGTGTTTGATTTTTAGCCCGTGCAGCTGGTAGGCTCAGGGGAGACACTGACTGGTTCTCTTCCTGGCTCACCTGCCGCTTGCCCGAGACATAGCTGCTTACCAGGAAGGCGGGCGGGTTGCTTTCTTGCTCAGTACCCTAAGTTCCAACATGGCCAGATCTCCAGAGACGCTGACTGGTTCTCTTCCTGGCTTGCCTGCCTCTTACTCCAGCCACAGCTCAGTAGCCCTTTTATAAAGTGAAACTGTGATAAGGTTTGTGTTGTAGAAAACAAGTATAGCATTAGTGTATAAGGCTGTAGGTAGAGGATATAAGTAGAAAATGTATTTTAGTTGGCAGCAACATTTGGCATTATCCAAGGTTTTAAGTTTCTCCCATGAATAAGAAATACTATATTTATTATTACTACTACTACTATTCATTTGCTGAGTGGTTTATGCTAATCGCATACTCATTCTCTTGTGTCTTCTGGCTGAAAATTTTTGACCAGAGTTGCTCAGAAAATGATGAGTAAATGATGGGATGAGACTAAACTATAGATATTACTGTCATGAAATACTTTAAAAAATGCTTAGTGTTAAACTGGGTATAGTGGCACATGCCTATAATCCCAGCATTCAGAAAGCTGAAGCAGGAGGATTTCTGTGAGTTTGAGGCCAGCCTGGGCTACATAGTGACTTCAGGGAGCCTGAACCAGGTGGTAAGATCTCATCTCAAAACAAAACAAAATTGATGCTTTTTAAAAGAATTTTTTTTATTTTTTAAATAATTTTATTTAAAGAGAAAAAACAAAACAAAACAGAATAAAGGGTAGCAACAATACAGTATTCCAAGAAAAAAGGAAAAGAACAACAACAAAAAAAACCTAAGATATTATTACTTGACAAATTACATACTGACTTCTTGAAAATAGTTGTTTAAATTACAAAGTTAAAACATGTAAAGTAGACATTCAAACAGTGAGACTGTTAACAGTTCTGCTCCATGATCTGACAAAAATAACAATATGGTCATCCATCTTACCTACTCAACTATACATGCAATTATATCAAAAGGGTACAACTGAACACAACAAAACAGAGCAGAGCAGATCACAAGAAAGCAATGTAAGAGACAAAAATTTCAAAACTAGACAATTGGAGATATTCACTCTCTATCATATTGACTTCTTGTTTTCTTCCAAATAGTTGTCCATATTGTCCCATACAAGGAATTCACATGAAACAACCTAGTATGTAATTGATCTGAGCAGGACGAGGAGGGCATTTCAGGTCTTCAAGACCAGACATTAGGGAAGCCAAGAATGGCTGTCATAGTGTCTCTCATTCTCCTCAAAACAGCTGTCCATACCTTCATGTGTGTTGAACTTAAAGAAGGCAAAGCAAGCTAAGATCACTTTGAACAAAAAGTGATAGTTTTGCTGGACTTCACATCATGACATTATGGAATCAGCACTGGGTATTGTGTCTCTTTTTCTTAAAAGTAGTTGTTCATTTCAACATGTGTTATATAGTTGGTTCTCGTAAACTATAAGCTCTACACATGCGTTTGCTCTACATGTATATCTATCATTTCTGTATTAGCAGGAAAAACAAAACAAAGCAAGATAAAACAAAGCAATTCCTAGAACAGCATGAGGCAGAAAAGTCACATAAAACTGCAATACAAGGTGATCTGCAATGGTTACCATGATGTCTCAGCAGTATATAACAACATTAATAAAAATGAAGCATTGGAGACATTATAAGACTTCAAAAGCAAGTAATAATCAAACCAGAGTGGGTATCGTAGTGAATCTTGTCATCTTCAGTGTAGTTGCCTATACACTTAGACTTGATGCTATCCATCATAACAGATTTCAATAAAATCAGTCAATACAAAGTAGCATTCTAACAAACCAGATTCAAATAAGATCAGTCATAATAAGACAGTATAAGTTATAAAGGGCTTCAAATTAAGTTGATAGGAAAATTAGGGATGATTACCATAATATGTCCTCTTATTTTTGGGATAACTGACCATGTCCTCAAGTCTAATGTAAGTAGACAAACTGGAACAGCACGTAATCCATCCAAGCAGAGTGGTGAGAATAATGTAAATTTTAAATCTTGTTACCCCATTAACAATATCCTCTGCCTCCCTTTTTTAGACAATTCCTCCCCTTTCACTCCCATGGGGGGCACTGCTTGTTTTGGGTCCCACTGCCTCCCTATATAGAGCATCTCAATGGACCCTATCTCCTGATCTACTCTGCCTGTGTTTCTCTCTGTTAGTATTTCAAGGCCCTCTATACTAGAGATTATAGCCAATCTTCTCTGCCTCTTTTCTGCTATTTTATTTTTCTGCCATTGATAGTCTATTTTTCTCTTCCACTCCACTGTCTGCCTCGTTCACTGAGGCCTCTCTGCCACTGTTCCTGAAATGCTCATATTCTTGTTCTCTCTCCCTAGAATGTCCTTCAGTATTTTTTGTAGGGTTGGACTGGTGGCCACAAATTCTCCTAGTTCCTCTTTGTCATGGAAGCATCTTTTTTCTCCATTAATTTCTAGAGAGAGTTTTGCAGGATACATCAATCTGGGCTGCAGATTGTTCTCCTTCAGCACTTGAATTACTTTACTCCAAGCTCTTCTTGACCTGATGGTCTGTGTCGAGAAGTCTGCCGTGATTTTGATGGGTTTTCCTTTATAGGTGATCTGTTTCTTTTCTCTGATGGCTTTTAATATTCTGTTCTTATATTGAATTTCTGGGATCTTGATTATGATGTGTCTGGGTGTAGCTCTGTTTGGGTTGTAGGTGGCTGGAGTTCTGTATGCTTCATACCTCTGCATATCATTTCTTTTTTCTATGTTTGGGAAATTTTCCTTAATAATTTCTGTGAATAGTCTTTGTAATTCCTCTGATTTGATTCCTGCTTCTTCATTCACATACTTTATTCTTAAGTTATAGATCCTCTTGTCATCTTCCAGTCTTTGTATCTTTACTGCCTGCTCCCTTGTTATTTTTAAGAGATCTTCCCTTTCATGATCCCACATTGCAAGCCTGTGTTCAATTTTTGATAGTCTATCTTTGCTTTCTTTCAAGCAGTTTTGCCAGCTTTCTATGGAGTCTTTAGTTTCCTGATAATCTCTTTGAATTTGCTTCATGAATTCTAGGTTTTTTTCTGAATTCTTCATTAAATTTTTCTCTCCATTTGTGTTCCTCCATTTTTCTGTCTGTGTCTTCTTGAGAGGTGCCCAGCCCTTCTTTTATTAATCTACTTATCTCTTGTTTAATTTGAATTAATATTTCAGTTTTTGTCCAGCTTATGAGGTCCTGAAGATTTCTCTTTATGTCCGCTAACGCTGTGTTTGATGTTGCATTTTTGCTGCCCTCAATCTCTTTTGTATTTACCTCTCCTGGATCAATGTTCTCAGGGTTGGGTGCTGGAAGTTTTTTTTTATTTCTCCCTTTCGTCATGTTTTGAGTTCCTTCCATATAAGTGTACAGTGTAATTCCCAGACCCTTTTCTTGTTGGTTAAGGCTTCTCTAGAGGGTGCAGGCTGGGAGTTTTAGCCCTCTTCAATAGCTTATCAGAGATTAGATTTCACCCTTGGGCAGTGTGCGCTAGCTCCTCCCCTCCAGGCCAGTCAACCTTTGCAGGCCTTCACTGCATCAGTGTGCACCGATCTCAGGAAAGTAATTTGTAGTGACTCACTGGGTCTCCGCTAGGGACGCGGCCTAGTCCAAGCAGATTCCACCAATCCGCTCGGTGAGGGGAGCAACCAGCTGAAGCCACTTCCTTATGGAGTTAGGGCTGTCCTGCCCAAATCCAACATGTCGTCCAGTTGGTTTCCCTTTTCCCGTGGGAGGGTCTTATTCCCATCACTCACCGTGTGTTGATGCCAGTCCCCAAGAACCGCAGGGGTCCCTGACCTTGTACTTTAGCTCGGCTTCGGTGGGAATTCATGGTGCCTCTGGGTGGGTCGTGTGCAGGGCTGGTCTGGGCGAGCTGCATGCAGGGCTTTTCAGCTCCGCGCTCCGGCGGCTCAAGCCAGTCGCTTGCAGATCGCTTGTTCAGGTCGGGCAGGAATTCAGGTGGCTCGAGAAGGGCGCAGTGCTCGCTGATCTTATCTTCACTAATAGTAGCCCCAGGACCTCATATTCGAGCGGTTTTTTGCACTTTAGTTTCTTCCTGGGTTGTGAGAGTCCATCTCTCTCTGTTTGGGTCTCTCCAGTGTGTTTTATTCTAGCATTTGAGCTGTCTCTCTCAGAGAGGGTCTCTCTCCTGCTACCTACCAGTTCACCGTCTTTTTTTCCTCCAAAATTGATGCTTAATCAATAGTCATTTCATTAAGGGTTTGGGGATATCACTACATTTCAGTTCAAAAGGTTAAAAGAATTAATGATTCTTCTTTTCTTTTTCTTTTCCTTTTTTGAGACAGAGTCTTACTGTGTAGGCTAGGCCAGCCTTAACCTCGTGGTGGTGCTCCTGCTTCAGCCTCCCTAGTGCTAGATTACAGGCATGTGCCACCACCCCCAGCCAAAGAATTAGTGATTGTTAACTGGGATCGTTACTCATCCTTAGAAGTAGAATGAGGGATGTTGGGAGTAGACTGTTTTGGAACATCTGAATTGTGCGGCAATGGAAAATTGGGAACATCTGTACTATGCTCAGCCCTGTAAGGTGTTAGTTTTCCTTAGTCCAAATTTCCACCTTAAGTAAAATGATTGTGTCATGAATTGCATTATTAATTAATTAAGTAATTAATTTTGGTGCCAGGGATCAAATTCGCAACCTCATGCTTGCTATTTATTTGTTTCCCTCCAAATACCTTTTATTTCAAGGTGAAAAAGAAAAAAAGAAGAAAAAACTAAAACTAAATTTCAAAATATGTCAATCAATGGGCAAGAACGGTATATACATTACACATTGACATCCCCGAATCATTCACCCAGAACACAAGACATCTGCATTCAATTGTCCAGACAGTATCAGCTATATTATTATTACTATATATGCACTTACTGTCTTCTGTAACTTTGCTTCCCCCCTTTGATTTATGGACCTTTGATTTATGACAAAGTAATTAAGAGATTTTCAGTTGAAAATCCACAGAGGCGAAGATTCCCTACCTCCCACCATGGACAGTTGATTCTATATGGCATCCTTTTTATAACAGGCAGAACTATAAAGATTACAGAATACTCTGATAGCCACATGATAAATATTTCTTAAACAAGGTGGATGGGACCTCAAAACCCTAGAAGGCAAAAATAGGGAAAAGCCAAGCAGAGGCAAGGTAGCACATGCCCCTCTAATCTTAGCTACTCAGGAGGCAGAGATCGAACAAGAAGATTACAAATTTCAGGTGAGCCCAGGCAATTTACTGAGACCCTGTTTCAAAGTAAGAGCACAGGCATGGTGGCTCAGACCTTTGATCCTAGCAAGTCTGGGAACTGAGGCAGAAGGATAACTTTACAAATTTGAGCAGCCAAAGCACTTTAGCAGGCTTAGCAAGACCCAATATCAAAATTAAAAATTATTTTAAAAAGCCAATGAGGTGGCATACACCTGTAATCCTGGCACTGAGGGAGGCTGAGGCAGAAGCATCATGAGTTAGAATCCTGGGCTTCACAGTGAGACCAGGTCTCAAAACAAAAACCTCATCGAGGAATGTTACTAACTAGTCCTGCAAACCCGCTGAAATGCTCCTGTGAGACCTAAATATGGAAATGGGTATATTCGTAGCAGTGTCCACTCCATGCACACAAATGCCACCTCCAGTGGGAAAGGACCCAGCATGGCCTCCCCCAGAAGACTCAGCAGAGTCTTGGGCCAGTGTATCCTGGAATTCAAAGGTCCCAGCTCTTGGAATCTAGGAGTAGTGGTGGAGAATGACAATCTCAAAGGTGTCCAGGGCGTCCAGAGTGGTGGACCTCATGGAGGCCCCTCATCCTTCAGTCCAGGATCCTCATGTGGGGCAGGAGCTGGGCAAAAGTGGAGCCCAGAGCAGAGGAGGAGGTAGGTATGCAGGAGGTGGACGGAGACCTGTAGCGTCAACCTAGGCTTGTGAACAACACCTGCACATGGAACTAACTCCTCTACAGTAAGCCTGGCTGCTAGGGCCACCTGGGTCTTGGGGGAGGGATGCCTGTTCATTTTGAAATTTCTTCCAGGTCAAGATGCTGTTTCTTTCTATAAATCTTGGCCATGGGACCCAGAAAGTCACCAGGGTCCTATATCCTGGTTTCTTCTCTGTTTCTGCATCTTCCCTTTTATTTTTTGAAGTAGAATTATAGTTTTGAAGAACGTCTTTGTGGTTGTGTATGTAAATTGTCAAGCCTTAAGAAAATTTCTACAGAATTGTCACTGAAAATGGAAACCTGGAGGTGGGGATGTTTGGGGGTGATTGTGGCTAGAAATGTGGCTCAGTGAGTGGTGGTGCACTGGCCAGTGTGTGTTGAGGCCCTAAGTTTGATCTCCAGCATCAGGTTGTGGGGTGGGGTGCTGATAAAATGGAGCCGTTTTGAGTTTTATTTTTATTTATTTTTATTAAAAGTTTTTTTTTTCAAATCCATTTTCTTTCAAAGAAAAAACTAAAACAAAGTTTCAAAACATGTCAGTCAGGGGACAACACATGGTACATGCGTTGTGCATTGTCATTCCCAAATCATTCACCCAGAGCACAAAACATCTGCATTCGATTGTCCAAACATTACCAGCACCGATCTTTCTCTTCAGTGAACTCAGAGAAATCAGTAGTATAACTGTCTTTTGTTTTTTTATATACATACATACACATATACATATGTATGTTTCAGCTTCTCACACTAGTGAGACAATACAGTGTTTATATATGTTGCCTTATTTCACTTATGAGTATGGTTTCAAGTTGCATCCATTCACCTATAAAAATCTAGTTTATCTTTATGGCTGAGTAGTACTCCATTGTATAAAAATACTACATCAGCTTATCCATTCCTCAGTGGATGGGCACTTAGGTTGTTTCCAAGATCTTGCTGTTACAAATTGTGCTGCTATAAACATGGGTGCACATGTATTGCTGTGTTATGATACTTTTAATTCTTCTGGAAAGATACCCAGAAGGGGAATAGCTGGGTTAAATAGGACCTCCAGTCCTAGTTTTTTGAGGAATCTCCACACTGATTTCCACAGTGGTTGCACCAGTCTGCATTCTCACCAACAGTGGAGAAGGGTTCCTTTTCCTCCACAGCCCTTCCAGCATTTGTTATTGCTTGATTTCTTGATGGTAGTCATTCTTTCTGGGGTGAGGTGGAATCTCAGTGTAGTTTTAATTTGTATCTCTTGAATGACCAGTGATGTTGAATATTTTTTCACATATTTATTTGCTGTTTGTATTTCTTCATTTGAGAATTATATATTCATCTGAGATGTCCATTTTTTGGATTGGGTCTTTAAGTCTGGGAGGACCAATTTTTTTTTTTAGTTCTTTATATGTTCTCAATAGTAATCCTTTAAGAACAAGGTGTTTTAAACAATAAAATTATATGCCACCTTGAGTGGTTGTGCCTAAATAGTGGAAAAAGGCATCATGATTATTTTTATTACTTATAAAACATTTTTTAAACTATGAATTTTTTTAGGAGGCAGATGTACTATTTGCATCTTTTAACATCTCTGTTGAATTTGTTTGTCAAGGATATTGTTTTGTATGTGGGCATTTTGTCCTAAATAAGATCTATATTCTTGCAGTTTGCCAAATTTACCATTTTTAAATGCAAAAAAAATTTTAATTTTTTCTTTACTACCTCTTGGTGACTATATATATTAATATTAACTTCTCAGATTGAACCCATTATATCACTATTAAATAGCATGTGAGGCCTTAAACATAGTGATCTTATTCATTATATCTTACAAATGTGATTCCAGTGATTTATTTCTTGTGGCAAACAACTATTATTCTATGGATGAGGTATTTTTAACTGTCAGAAGTGGAGTGGTGGTATACTGTTTTGTTGTTCTGGCTAATCGCAGAACGCTTTAAGCTAACATTTTGGTGTTTGTTTGTTTTGTTTTTTGAGACAGGGTTTTGTTCTGCAGTTCAGGCTGGCCTTGAACTCACTTTGTAGCCCAATGTTAGTCCTTGAACTCACAGCCATCTTCCATCCTCAGCCTCCTGAGTGCTGGGATTTAGGTGTGTGCCACCAGGCCCAGTTTACATTAACATTTTGCAAGGAAAATACTGACCTATAATGTGTAGAGGATTGCATGTTTTAAATACCCTTATTGGAGTTTAACAGATTGAGTTTGGGATCTTAACTACCTGAGAGCCTGACGACAATGTTGAATGCTTCTTGCTATCATTAACAAACCATGAGAGGAAACAAACAAACAAAAATTAAAACTTGTTTGTTTACCCATCAGTTTTATGATGTTGCAAAAAGGTCAATCTGCTGCAGATTAGAATTTTGTGTAGACCTTCAGTAACCTCATTTCTCAGAATAACATTCTTATGATATATTTATTTGATATCTTCTGAGATTCAGAAATGTAGTTTACTTTGTTCTGAATTCTTAGTAAAAAACTGTCACAACTTGAAAACATTTAAGAAAGCATATTTAAGAAAGATATAATTCTAACTTTTTTGTAATGTTCTGATTTTTGTTTTAAGACTTTCTCCTTCCCACCTTCTCATCTTATCTCCATTCTTACGTAGAGAGATAAAAGTATTTTTCTTTCTCCTTTTTCCCCTGTGACCTACAAGAAAAGTTTATTGTACAATAAAGGTGTCTGGAATGCCACTTGAAGAATGGAAAATTTTCTGTTAAATTTATATTTGTAAGACATTTGGGTAAGATGTAAGCTCACTCCATTTTAGTAGATACAAGATTTCATTTTGGTGAAAACATGCCATCAGTTTTCTATGTACATTTGTCTAGAACTGTAAGTAAGCCTTTTATTTCCCTCACCTCTTCAGTAGAATGATTTAAAAATTTCAGCTGTTATATGTGTAGTACTTTGCAAGGCAGAAAGTCAAAAAGGTTTCGTAAATTATATTGAACATGCGTGTAAAGACTAAATGTGGGTACTCTAAGAAACAACTAAACTGTTGGTGGTAAAAGTGAATGAGTATGGGTCTTCCTATCTGTTTCTTTTTCTTTTTTTTGAAGGTCGTAGAAATACAACAGAACAAGACAGAACAAAGCCAATTGAAACAGTATAGTGAATTTGGTACGGAACCTCACAGCAGGTTACCAAGATAACAGTAATAGCTATCATAGTATATCTCATAATCTTCACAATAGTTGTCTAGTCAGTTAAGTATAGCAGAATCAAACCAAAGACAGAACATTACAAAATCAATCAAAAGAGAATATTGAATAGAGTAAAGCAATTAATCATAATTAAAACAAAACTGAAAACACTTGCTTTCAAAGAGAAGCTAGAGAAAACCCCCCCACATTTGCTATGTTACATACAGTCATCCTGCCAAGAGATGCTCAGACCTCAGTCTGCAGTTGCTAATGGTGGAGGTGGGGGGGGTTGGGATGTTTGATTCCAAGCCTACACACCGGTAGGCTCAAGAGACACTACTGGGTCTCCTCCTGGCTCATGCCAGAGGAAGGCGCTTACCAAGAGGGCGGGCGAATTGCTTCTTTGTGCAGGCTCCTGGGTTCCACCATGGCTGTGGTGGGATCTGGGGGGCTGCTCTCTGGTTCTCCTCTTGGCTCATGCCAGAGGAAGGTGCTTACAACGAGGGCGGGCAAATTGCTTTTTTGTGCAGGTTCCTGGGTTCCACCATGGCTGTTGCCGGATCTTGGGGGCTGTTCTCTGGTTCTCCTCCAGGTCTCCCTATCTCTAGTGACTCCCATTGCTGTTTATTCTACACACAGCTGCTGGATCATCAGAACTATTGGAGTAATCTTCCTAAAACACTACTTTCATCAGATCTTTTAGTAGTGCTGTCTGTTTTAAATTGCAACTCCTTAGTCCAGTAATGGCAAGTCTTTTAGAGCTTTCAGTGATGATAAAGAGCCCACTGCAGCATGCATGCCAGTTCACCAGCACTGTTACAGTTCATCGCTAAGGCCCTATGTCATGGTTCATGTCAGTGGCCTCATGCCTTTGCATTATGCATTTGTGATTGGTTCATTGTCTAGTGTTTGGATTGGGGGTGTGAGTGCTACACCGGCCTAGGGGTGGAGCCAGGATGTGATGTAATGGCAGGAAGAAGGCGTGTTGCTCTCTCTTGCTGGTTCCCACTTGTGGTTTGCAGCCGCCATGAACTGCGGCCCCGCCATGCCACCCTGCCTTGGAGCCAACTGAGTATGGACTGAAACCTCCAAAAACTGTAAGAAATAAACCTTTCCTTTCCCAACTTTGGGCATCAGGTATTTTGTCTCAGCGATGAGTAAAAAGTAACCAAGATACCCTATGTACTCAGGGATGTCTTGTTGGACATCAGACTTACTACATAGATACTTTAAAGTATCTTAAATATACTCAAATACTTGAAGGAAAACATGGATTAAAAATCAGGAAAGTTGGTTTCAAACAGGAGCCTAAAGAGAATTCTTTCTGTGGTCTGATGGCCATTTCAGAACTTTGGAAATGTCATGGTCAATTCATCAGAAAGAAATAGCCCGTGAGTATGGCGGACTTTAGGGGGCCTGAAGGGGAGAGACCCTGGCGCCTTGGGACCTGCAGGGTGAGGTTGACTCAGGGTGCTGGGAGAACAAGGAGCTCCTCCCCTCTCTGGGGGCTGGCTGAGAGCATGGCCGACTTTCGGCAGCCTGAGGGAGAGAGACCCTGGTGCATTGGGACCTGCACCATGCAGTTGACTCGGGGTGCCGGGAGAACAAGGAACTCCTCCCCTCTCTGGGGGGCGGCTGTGATCCGGCTGGTGGGCAGGCTGAGAATTAGACATCTCATGTCGTCCTGTCCCATGCCCCCCCCCTTAGCAAGTGGTAGCCAGTTAACTACACATCTTGTGAAAAAATTGGCTATGGTATTTAGTATGAGCTCCCCATATGCAAAGATATGGACAACCATTTGGAAGAAAACAAGAGACAATATGACAGATAGTGAAGATCCCTGGTTGTATAGCTTTGAAATTTATGCTTTCTTAAGTCCCGTTCTGTTCTGTTTTGTTGTGTTTAATTTTACCT
>PVJX010005212.1:68324-87516 GCA_004027295.1 Dolichotis patagonum | reverse complement strand
AGATTGTTAATTGGGTAACAAGATTTAAAATTTACATTATTCTCATCACTCTGCTTGGATGGATTACGTGCTGTTCCAGTTTGTCTACGTATACTAGACTTGAGGACATGGTCAGCTATCCCAAAAATAAGAGGACATATTATGGTGATCATCCCTAATTTTCCTATCAACTTAATCTGAAGCCCTTTATAACTTATACTGTCTTATTACAACTGATCTTATTTGAATCTGGTTTGTTAGATTGTTACTTTGTATAGACTGATTTTATTTAAATCTGTTGTGATGGATAGCATCAAGTCTAAGAGTATAGGGAACTACACTGAAGATGACAAGATTCACTAAGATACCCACTCTGGTTTGATTATTACTTGCTTTTGAAGTCTTATAAAGTTCATTAATTTCTCCTGCCTGGAAAATAAGACTAATTCCCTTCCAGTGTGTTAAGAGAAGCCATGAGAGAGACTGAAATGAATACCTCCCATCTTCTTTTGAACCATCATCATACTCTGTTGTCCAAACATTTGAGCACATCATCTAAGTGTATATGTGTACCCTATTTTAAACCCACATCCCAGTGGAATCTCCCCTTTATATTTTCTGCCCATCTCTACATCCTTGCTTCTTTTTTTACTCAGTCATTTTAAAACCATCTCTGCGGTTTTCTTTTGGAGACTTTCATATTTATTTTGTGTGTGTGTGGTGCTGGAGACTGAACCCGGGGATGTTCTTCCACTATGTTCCTCACCCTTTTTGTTTTTATTTTGAGATAGACTTTCCAAAATTTCCCAGGTTGGCCTTAATTTTCTGACCCTCCTGCCTCAGCCTCCCGAGTATTGGGGAATAGAGGCATGTGCCACTGTGCCTGACTAGACTAATACGTTTTTAAAGTGTAAAACTAATAGGTTTTTAAAGTACTAACTCTCAAGAGTTCTGTAGAAGCAAAACAGTAACCCTTTTTAGCACGATACAATAAAAGGTCTTAGTAATTTGTTTTCCGTACCTTTTATGCATAGTTCCTAGTGATCAATGGGGAAAAAAAACTGAGCTAAACTGGGACAGAATTCTACCTCTCACAGAAATACTTCAAATTCCCTTCTGGGCTGGAACAGGAAGTACTCCCACTCAGTGAATAGTAAACATATGGAACCTTTTAACCTCAAGAGGTCATGCAAGCTAAAAGCCTAAATAGCATCAAATAGGGGGCTTCGGGAGTACACTCCATAAGCCAGTAGTCCAGTCCTGGTACATACCCTGGAGAAATCCTGTGGGGAGACATCAGGAGACAGGGACAAGAATGTTCCGAAAGTAGTATTAAGAACAGCAAAACACTGGAAACAACCCACATGTGAAGTGGTATGCAAAGACATCCCCAAATTCTGGTGTATTTATAAAATGGAACCAGCAGTGAATATAAATGAACATCTCTGCATGCAGAAATACAGATGATCTTAGCAAAAAGGCCTAGCGAGCAAAGCAGTTCTTCAAAGCACTATGTATACCAGTAGTATGATGTCATTTTTGTAGAATTCAATAAGACATAAGCATAAAACTATTTTTCAGGGATTCATGCATATGTGATAAAACTAATTTTATTTACTTAGGTACTGAGGATCAAACTTACACCCTCATGCTTGCTGGCAGTCACTTGTGCCACTGAGCTATCCCTCTGGCCCGATAAAACTAATTTTAAAAGCAAAGCAATGAATACTGGGAAATTCAGAATCATGGTTTCCTTTCTAGGTCAGCAAAGTGGGTGGGGACAGGAAAGGGTATCGGTGGCTGTTAGAGCCTTGGTGATGCCTTAATTCTTAAAGCAGGTGGTGTTCATAATACTATTTTATTTAATTTATGCTTCATAACTTACATGTGCATTATATGTATCCTTTTCATACCCAGTGAGGTTTCAATAGAAAAAGAAAACGTCTACATCCCTAACCTCTAAACAGACTTAGCAAACAACTCCCAGACTTTTTCAGAGGTTGTTAATTACTGCCAATAACAAAATAAAACTCAGAACAAGGTGGGCCACTGGTCTGTTTAAGAATGTGGTTTTGGGGGGCCCACACTCTGGGAGGCTGAGGCTGCAGGAGCTCATTGAGTCTAACTTGGACAACTTCATGACTTAGCAAGATCCTGTTTCAAAACTAAAAATGTTCAAAAGGGCTGGGGGCGCAGCTCACCGTGATGAGCCTGGGTTCGGCTTCCAGTACCAGACGGGGAGAAGGAGAATGTAAAATTTTAAGAAAAAAAAATTGTTGATCCAACTTTAAATCAGTAAGCACTTATGATAGAAAGTTTGAAAAAATGGAAAAATATAAAGAGGAAAACTTCCCTTTGTTACTCTTCTTTTTCTTCATTGCACAATGTAGATGTTAACTATTATGAACATTTTGACATAGTTTCCTTTACTTTTCGACAGGTAACGTTAGACTCGCGATAGCATTTAAAATGTATGTTCCTGTTTAGATTTGGAGTGTTGCTTCCTTGAAGACACCAATAATGTCCTATGTGTATATGATGCGTTTGGAATCTAAAGTTCAGTTTTAAGTTCCGTTAAATATATTATCTACATAAATGGGAACTGAGAGTGTAGTAAAGTGGTAAAACATTTGTCTAGCACTTACAAGGTTGTGGGTTCAATACCCACTAACACAAAATAAAGAATATACATAAATGATAAATTGTAGCATTTTGTCACTGGAAAATATAAGGAATTAATGATCAGTCAAAGTCAAGGTTGCCAATTTTTTGTACTATAATTTTTAGCTTCAAAGTCAATTACTAGAAATATGTATGATTGTGGAATTTTTCTTTTACTAATCATTTTAAAACTCTAGTCTCACCCCAGTAATATATGACATATGATTGAAAAATGTTGCATGCATTGAAATTTTAAAAACTATAATAAGAGACACATTGCCATTAATTCCACTCAAAATATTCCTCTCACTTTGAGCACACCAGTCCCATCCTGGCACTTTCTGAAGCAGCTCTGAAAGTTTTATTTCATGTCTTCAGTTGTCCGGTCACGGCTACCTTGAGGTCCTGAACTAATTCAAAGTGTTTACCTGCAGAGTCTTTTAACTTGGTAAAGCGGCAGAATTGGTATTGTGCCACATCCAGTGGGTGAAGTAGATGATGATATATCCTGTTGTTTTTACAAGCCCGCCTTTCTATTGGATCGCAGTTGACAGCAGCATTTACTGTATTTTTCGTCACATCTCACAGACACTCAGGACAGAGGACTTCCAGAACTGCTTCAGAAAGCAGCACGAATGATGGGACAAGAGGTTTAAAAGCGAGGGAAATTAATGGCAATGTGTATTTTACTCTAATACATTTCAAAATTTTAAACAGTCACTGTATTTTTGATCACCCCTTGTAATTTTCTCAAACACTTTTAGTTTTCTTTTCTGAGTTGTTTTAATTCTCTGACTTTTCTAACTTATTGAAAGCACAGAATTTCTTACATAATTTTAAAGGCATTTTGCTCATTCCTGACCAGATATATGAAGATTAGTAGCATGATGTGTCAAGCTGTTTATTCCAATATGTGCCTGTAAAAATTTATTCATTGCTTTGCATGTTGGAGCATGCCTGTAGTTCCTGCACTCTGGGAGGCTGAGGCAGGAAGATTGCAAATTCAAACATAACCTGGGCAACTTAGCTCAACTTAGTGAGACTATGTCTCAAACTAAAAAGAAACAAAAAAGGCTGGAGATGTAGCTCAGTGTGAAGGCTCTGGATTCTATCCCTAGTATCCATCTTGATCCCAAAAGCTTATTCCTTTAAAACTATCTCTACCTGCCATCTACTCAGGTGTTAAGATGACACACAACATCGGAGCAGGTATGAGGTCTAACAGTTTCAACACATTTTTTTTTTTTTTTTTTTTTTTGTGGCACTGAGAATGAAACCTGGGGCTTTGCATATGCTAGGCAAGCATGTACCACTAAGCTACACCCCCAGCCTCATTACAATCCATTTTAATGATTTGATTGTGTATCTTGCAAGAATAGGAATTTTTTTGTGTGGCTCTGCCATGCTAGGTTCCTAAAATGTGGCTCTGATTCTAAGAGTGTGGTTGGCTCGGACACTCCAACAGTTGACTCTGAGACCTGTTCAGGCCTGATGACCACTGCTCTCAGCTTGTATTTGAAAGAACACAGCCTGGGGATGTAGTTCAAGGGCAGAGTGCTTGCCTGGCATGTTTGGGCCCTGGGTTTGATCTTTAGCACCAATAAATAAATAAATAAATACATAAATAAATCCTCCACCCCCACCTTCAGCTCTTGTGTGGCTCTAGCGAGGTGCCCCTATATGCCACCCCTGTTGTCAATGTTAATTTCATTGCTGGGGGCTGAACCCTGGGCTTCACACACGTTAGGTATACGCACTACCACACCCCCAGCCCTCCTTTTTTATCAATTTCTGAGGGTTTCAGCTTGGATGGTCCCCATTCTGCCCCTTAAAATCCGTAATTAAAAACTGAGCAGACCCCTTCCCTCCAAAGACCCACTTCTCTTATGGAAATGACCATACATCATTTTTCTCTTGCCCATTTTTTTTAATCTTAAAGGGAAGAAAAGAAATAAAATGGAACCAAACAAACAGTAAGTGCAATATTGGATTTCAAAAACAAGACAGAAGGAAATTCCCCATAGTTGCTATATTGTATATTGTTATCCTCTAAATAGATGCTCAGACTACTGGCTTTAGGCCTGCAAAGTCAGTTAAATACAAGCATTAAGTTGTTTTTTTACTTCAGTAGCTATCATCTTATCCTGTGTTCCTCCAAATCAGTAGGTTGCCTAAGGGGGTGAGGGTGGGAGGGCTTGGTTCTTGTCTCTCGACCCACACACTGGCTGGATCACAGAGGAGGCTGGCTTCTTGGTTCTTCTCCTGGCCTACGACTGCCACTGGCTCACAGCACACATCATTTTTCTCACTTAGGAAAATATAGAATGTCCAAAGGGTCCACTGTTTGTAGGCAACTCTGATGAATATGAAAGAAATACAGGTGACTGCAATTTGGGAGAAAGACGAGAGGTTCACCTGCCTTTTTCCCTTCATAGCCAGCTCACCTCAGCACCTTGTTTATAGGGAGCCTGTCTCTCTCAGCTTGACATTTGTGACATTACAGAGTCAGAATGGCTGGGACAGGGAGGAGAGATACCAAAAAAGTAACCAGAGTTGGTCAATTTATAGCACTTTCTGTGAGCTAGTTTATAAAGGCAATGCTTTCCAAATAAATGGACTTCAAGGTTAGGGGACAAGAGTAAAGCTATCAGATTGACACATTTGTCTATCCTGGCTTTGGACTCAATTTAGGGAAAAAGAAAGTCAGCAGTTTTTATTTAACCTCTTGAAAACATTTGCGCAACAACTTCCCCTAAACAGAAAAGAAAAACACAATGATGGGACAAATCATTCTTCAAATGTTTCTTAAGACATGATAACCACAACAATGAAATTTGTATAAGGTGAAAATTTAAGTAGCTTTAAAATATTTTTAGTTCTTTTGAGCTGAAATTGTATAGGTTACCTTCAGAGAAGCTTCTAACTCCTTTCTACTGGATATAGTTGAGAAAATGCATAAGGCCAAGGTCACCAGGAGGCTTGATTCATGCAGTGAGAGAGAGAGAGAGAAAAAAAAAAATGAAGCAGCACCAAACATTTGTCAACCAAAGAGGGCTGAAGTAACAGGCTGAGCTTTGAGGAAAAGCAAATATATCTGACAGCAGAGATCTTTCACCCTCATTTCTAGAAGCCAAGCAAGTCTGACGTACCCTTGGAGAAGTAGGTCCTATTCAGTGGCCCTCCCAAGTCTCCTTAGCTGCCAGCCAAGGCCACGACTCTCTGCCAACCAACACACCATGGCCTTTAAAGTCAACCAGAACCTCCCCATAAAACTTCACTCAATATTCATAACAGGAAGCCACAGAAGTCTAATAAAATAAAATGCACCCAATTCAACAAAAGAACATTAGCAGCCCTTGAGTTCTAGAACAGCAGTAACAAAAAAGAGAGAGGAAGGTAAAGTATGTACACTGCCATCCTTAAGCTGAATCTGGTTTAGAAAACCCGTTGTTCTGAAGGACCACAAGTCCTACAGGAAGCAGCAGGCTCTCATGGAAGAGGCAGTTTGGCCATGTAATTACATAGAATCTTTCCAGACTGAGGGAGAAAATTAGAGGCAGCAGTACTCCACTCCTCTGTTCTTAGGCAAAATGAGCAGTGGTCGGGGGTTTTAGTGATGAGCTTTGGCTGCAATTCATGCCCAATCAAGATGGCAGTGAGCCCCTGTCTGTTGCCCTCTGGATTACTTTCTACCAAACTGAAGGCAGAGCTGCTCAGAGGCCAGCTGGGCCGGGGCCCAGAGCAGAGCTGAGGCCTCCATTCTTAGTGCTGCTCGCTGCCTAAGCAAAAATCGGGATTGGGAAAATCAGCTTCTGCCTCACCCTCCTGGCCTGTGACAGGACAGGCCTGCAGGGGGCATTTCCAAGGTACTCTGCAGCCCTCAGGTTGTGTGGTAAAGAAAGAAAGAGGACTGCAAACAGGAGAGGAGGCATTTCTGACCTGGCTTGACACTTTTCCTGCCTCAACCCTGTGACAGGAATCGCTGGAACAGATTTTCAGGTGGGGGTGCCCAGAATTCTCCCAAAACACAATTTTACTGTGCTTGGCAAGGGATTCAAGCCTGACCTCACTCATAGCACAAGCTCCTTGCCTACCTGAGGTCCCTCTGAGTGATGCCCAGGAGAGGTAAAGACATCTGTCTACTCAGGGAACATAAGAGGCAGGTGACAGGAAAAGGCTGCAGCAGCAGCGGGTACGTCGTCGTGCAAGCAGATCCTCGGAGTGTGGCCCATCGTTGGGCATAAACCACATCAAACCCTCCTTGGGCCTACACGGGTTGATTTTGCAAGTGTTGGTTGAAACAACAAACTGATGTGATTCCCATACTTCTGCATGTCTCCTGCTGTCAGCACCATCAAGTCCTGACAGGCCTGTGCCAAATCCACCACCAGGGCCACACCCAAGACTCCCCAGACACTTCTGTGGCTCTTCAACTGGGGAGACAGCAGGGGGCCTCATCTGCCAATTTTTTTTTTTTTTTTTTTTGGCCTCTAATTTGGAGGCCACCTAAGAACTGGTAGTTGCTGGCACAGTTTTTGGGCTCAGGTGGAGACAAACATGAGACCTTGAAACTTATGGCTGACTCATTTTCCTAACTTTAAGGCAAATCTATAGGGGAAGTCTGGGATTTTAAACGACAATTGAGTCATCTTACCGCGTAGGCCAGGTAACCCCACTGCATCTGGCCGTCGGCACACTTAGGGGGTCACACTGAGCAGTGGCCCTTTAGTGTTTACTGGTGACAGCAGGCCTGGGATTCACAACTTCCCTTAGAGCCAGGGAGGGTTAGAGGTTGGGAGGCTGCAGGGTCAGATTGGTGCCCACACAGGCTAGGGCTCAGTCCCCTGCCTTAAACCACTTCTCTGCAGACCCCGCGCCACCTGTCCAAGGGAAAGACCACAAGCGGGCCACCTCCTCTCCCCCACTTGGAGGGGTACCTTGGGTCCGGTAGTTCTCCGGAGGCGCGGCCCCCTCCCCCAGGCTAACCCAAAGTAGAGGCTCAGCGTCGGCCGCGGGGAGGCGTGGCCGCAGCGAACCCACCCCGCATCCGCGCATCTGTCGCCTGTCCCCTCCCGGGAGGCAGCATTTGCGAGGTCTCCCACGCCACCTCCCGGCTTCCTCGCTGTGTGCTCGGAGCCGCGGGCCCGCAGGGCGCGAGTCACCTTCCTCGCGCGGCGGCAGGGGACGCTCGGGTGGGCGCGGGACGCGCGGCTGTGGGACGGCGCGAGGTGGGGACGGCCCGGCCCGCACCCGCCGCCTCGCTCACCGGCCCCCGCCGCCGCCTCTGCCTCCCCGCAGCCGCGCCGTGACCATGTCGGCCGAGCCCACGAGCGGCCCCACGGAGGACCAGGTGGAGATCCTGGAGTACAACTTCAACAAGGTCAACAAGCACCCGGACCCCACCACGCTGTGCCTCATCGCGGCCGAGGCCGGCCTCTCGGAGGAGGAGACGCAGGTGAGCGCCGGGGCGCCCGGCTCCCCAGCCCCCGTGCCCGGGCCGCTTCCCCCGCGTGCGCGCCCACGCGTGCTCCGGCCCGGCCCGGCGCGGCCCCGGATCGCTCTCCCGCTCCCGGCGGGCGCAGCCTCTGTCGCCTCGGGCTTGTTTCGCTTTCTCGGCTCGGTGTCCCCTCCGGGCTGTGCCGTGCGCGATGCCTGCTGGACAATCCAGACACCTCCCCCCACTAAGGGACCTTAGCCTTAGCGATCAGCTGTGCATTTAGTCCTCATTCGGCAGACGGGGAAACTGAGGCCCGGAGGGAGGGAAGGAGACGCCGCGGAGGCTCGGGAGGTGGACGGCGCTGTTTGCCGGCGCAGCTGCGGAACCCAGACCCCTAGCACATAGCGCGGGAGACCCTGTCCAGGTTTTTAAAAGTTTCCTGGCTCTAAGGTTCAGAGTCCTTTTCAGGAGTCTTCCAAGAAGGTGCACCTCTGACATCACAGCCGGCGGGAGTGGCGGCCAGTGTCCTTCTGATTGCATGATTTATTTATGTTTTCTAAAAGCTGTTATATCACCCAGGAAATTGCTCGCGAAGAGTATAGCGCTGCCCAGGTGCAGTTTTGGAGCCTTTAGCTGAGTTTTCTTTTTTAAACCCTGTCTAAACTCTGACTTTTACTTCTCTGGTCATAGAGAATTTGTTATGTGTGATAAACTCGTTTGAGCTGATCTAGCATCTCTTGCCTGGCAACACCAAGCACTTTACACATCTGATCTCAACTCTGAAGCAGATATTCTTCCGTCTCCCAGACCACAGCGTCTGTGACTTTGTCTCCTCCGGACAGTGCTCAGTGAGTGCTCCATGAAATCTAGAACGAAGACCCTGAACCCTGGTCCAAAATGAGTTTTACTGAGCCAGATGCAGCATGGAGAACGTGCCCATAGATAATCCTCTCACTCGCAGATCAAATAAAAAGGCAACATGTCTGTTTCTAACAAGTAGAGCAGCTGTCAGACTAACTAGGACCAGAACTAAATAGAAGGTGATTTACTGTAACCCAAGTCTGACGGCTCATATTTCTTGGAACTGCCTAAGAGCCAGGCTGCTGCAGTTTTATCATTTAAAACTCTTATGCTATGTTTAGAAAAGAGGAATGACTACAGAGACAGCTCCTGTTTTAAAAACGAGGCTGTCGGGTATCATCGGTGCAGTACCAATTCCAGGTCTAACACTGATTCCTGCATGTTAACATCAGCTCCTTAATTCACGTGTGTGTGTGTGTGTGTGTGTGCACGTGCGCATGTGCACACACACTAAGGAGCAAACCCGGGGCCTTGCACATGCTAAGCACACACCCTACCCCAGCACTATACGCCCAGCCCTACATTGCCATTTGGAATAGCTGGTACATGCCATACGCTATTCTGGGCACCCTCTGTTAAGTCATTTATTTGCCACAACAGTACTGTAAAAGCAGGTACTGTTAGCACAGTTGTATAGATGTAGGAAATGAAGCACAGAAAGACTAAGTAAGTAACTTGCCCAAGGCCACATTGATGGATCTGGGACTTGAACTTGGCCAGTCTGGTTCTCCTTAGATTGCTGGTCGTCGTGGACACATGGTCTCCACAGTGGAGGTTAGGGAAACAGCCAAATGGGGTGGGAAGAAAGGACCAAAAAGCAAATTTATATTTACTGATTTTTTTAAAATCATGCATTAAATGGCAGCCACTCTAGACTCTAGGCAGTCTTTCCTCCAGGATCACCTGACATTAGCAAATTAAAATGAAATCTGGTTAGGGTCAGGGAGATAGGGCGCCTGCCTCTCTCTGTGGCCGCGGCCAACACAGGCGTCCACACAGGTGGCTCATCTTCCCTCTCAAACAGCCCTTCCTCCACTTCCCCTCTTCTGTCAACCTCAAATAAACAAATGGTCAGCCCAGTCCAACAAGAGTGGGTATGGGTGAGTCAGCCACATAGTGGGGGGCCCCTGGCTTCCTCTTCCTGCCGCAGGGCCCACACCTTCTTCCTCCCTATGGCTGCTGAAGCCCAGCTAAGCATCTGGAACCTAGAGCTCAGCAAATGTCACGAAAGAGTTATCCTAGGTACCTCAGGCCACCTGCCCACTGCCACTCCTTCTTGGGTTGGTTCTTGTCGTCCCAACCCTTCCAGCCCTACCTCCACGTGCATGGACGGGAGAGAAATATTCTTTAATCTTTTCAAGCAACATTTGCACTTTTCCAAGCCCCCCCCCCCTTGTCTTCCTCTTCTATTTTTTGAGACAGGGTTTCACTAGGCAGTGCAGGCTGGCCTTGAACTCACTTTGTAGCCTCGGCTGGGCTCAAACTCACAATGATCCTCCTGCCTCAGCCTCCTAAGGGCTAGGGCTATAGGCATGTACCACCATGTCCTGCCCAAAGCATCTTCTACCAGAAAAAAAAAAGTATGTTGTGGAAACAGAATGTCCAGTGATGAATTTTCAGGTATCGATAAAATTATTTTTATTTGTAGCAGATTTTAGGGACCCTTTAAATATCTCCACAGAGGCCAGGGCCTGCTCTACCTACATATAATCAATGTTGCTCATCCCCTATTTCTGTTCTATATCAGTGTGGCTCCTGTCCATGGCAAAAGGTCACCGAAGGTAAAATAACATTCATCACATAAGCATGAATCCTCATCTTACCCTGAAACCCCAGCCACATCCGGAGATAGGATCACACTGTTAATTTCTCTAGAATAAGCAATACTTTAGCGAAAGAAAACAAGCACAGATGCTCTTCAGAGACGGTTACTGCAACTGACTCACACTGCTCACACTTGGGCAGGGGAAGGGGGCTGAAAGGTACACACATTCTCCAGCTAGGGAGCCTGGCGAACCCTTCTCCCCCCTCACCTTATATCAGACATGTAATATCACACACCCGATGTCCTAACAGGCTATATGGGAGGCGGTGGTGTGAAAACCCAGGTATCACACTTATGAGCCACCAAATGATCAGCAGATCACTTTGTAACTATTTCTTTGTAGGACAAAGTTCTCTGCCAGGGAGGCAACAGGAAGAACTAAGTGAAATAACTTTTCGAGTTGCTTTTCCTGGGTCCTAGAATGACAGTAATCTAAATATCTCTTACATTGAGGTTAGGCAAACGCTCACAGAATCCCCACTCCTGTGTCTTTGTTTTGAAATCAGTGTTAGAAGGACTGGGAGAGCTCTTTCATCAGCCCCCCAGGGATGGGGACGAAGTAGTCCCGATTATCACACACACACACACAGTACAAGCACACTGCAGTTGGCACTGGTTTTGGAACACAGATCCAGTATTTTTATCTCCTTTTGATGTTCTGGGCTTGTTCCCAGAACCCAGCAATTTTAGATGTTGGATGTTTTATCAGTGGAATAAAGGCCTCGAAAGGTCTCCTCCTGAAAAGAATGAAATGTTAGTTGCTAGAGAAAAGGACAAGAACAATGTGATTTTGCCCTAACCCCTCCCCATCCCAGGATCTAATTATTATCTGTTCACTGAGAATAAATAAATCTCCATCAGTGAGCAAGGGTAATGAGGGCATTCATTTATAAGCAAGCAAGGGATGAATGTTCCCAGATGACAGAAACACAGGAAAGCAAATAAATCCAGGTAGAAAATTAGCACTGATGTGAGAATTCATAAGAGTTAACTCAGGAAAGGGGGGAACCAAAGGATTTTATGATTTTGCTACATGGCAAGTGATTTATTAAAATATTACATATGCACTTGATTTAAAATACGTATCTTCAGAAAACATTTTAGCTTTCCCCTTCTCCCATTCCGCAGTGCTAGGGCTCAGTGGTTAAGTGTTTGGATCTAAATTTGCAAATTTCCAAAAGTGACTGATACTGAAGCTATTTTGGGGACGGGTTCATCAATATTCTGCTTTATCACACAATGGAAAGATGTGGGTGGCTCTTGTGAATGGGGCCAGCTCACCCATTTTGCCTTACATGAATCCAAATTGAAAGCAAGACTTTCCTCCCCTAGGTTTTAATTAGTCTTTAAAACGCTGCTGTGTATTCAGCGCCTGTCGCTGGGAATCCTGTTTAATCAGCACTTGCGGCCTTGAAACCCCCACAGAGCGACCTCATTAATGAAGCTGGCATCACGCGGAGCTCAACCCAAACCCAGAATTAATAGAGCCCACACATGGATTGTATAAGAATGTGCACCCATCTTTCACAGCAAAACTGGAGACAAAGCCACCAAAGTGACATAAACTCTCTCCTCTCCCTAAAGTTAGTGACTGTCTAGGTACAAATATGGCATCCAGGGAGCAACCCCAAAGAGAAAGAAGGCTTCCCTCCCACTGGTGCTGCCTGGCTTTTGAGTCCTTTGCTCTGCGCTGCCCCCTGTATAAAGGTGGGGAGACAGCTTGCTTGGTCAGGGTGAGCTGCAGGCGCAGCCGGCTCAGCGCTGCTGTGTTGCTCTGCACACCTGCCTCGCACCTTTTCTGCAGCCCGCCTTCACGCGCTTGCTACTCAGGCAAGTCTGTGTTTTTCTTCTGATCTTGATTTATGCTCAACTCCCTTCAGCTCCCTGGCTTTCTGAAGGATGTTATCTTGCTCAGCGTGGCTCCAGGGCCCCTTTTGCACAGGGGTTGGAACTGCACCTAGAGAGGCACTGGCCCACGTAAAGTGGGGAGCCCTCCAACATCTCCCACCACACCACCTCCATAAACACATCCTAGGTCTGACATCTTGCAGCTGCACACTTCTTTCCTTTCTATCCTCTCACCTCCTTACTCCTAGAATAGCTCACAAGGACAATAGAGACCCCACCCCACCTGCTGGCCTCTCCATGTACAGATGACCTGGTTTGTGCCCTAAGGTTAGGGACTTCTCCTTGCCCAGAAGTCCCTAGCGCTTCCTGTTGGCAGGACCTGGGACTCCAGTGCCCTAGGTGGTCACTTACTCAAGCAGCACACCTGTTGACACCAGCGTGATATGCAGATGTCATCGGTCTCCATGTACATCATGACAGAAGGGTTGGGAAGCAGAGAACAGAGCCTGAAAGTCCCACCTTCCCACAGAGTTCTCTGCCTCATCCTTGTAGTGGGGTCAAGCTCACTGCCTGTTTCCCCATTCACCCTCTTCAGGCTTGTTTTCTCCTGATCAACCTGGTCCAGACCCCAGGTCTCTTCCCCAGCACAAGCCTCCCAGTCTCGAGGCATCCTCACCTCCTTGATGTCATAATAAAGGCAGCCAGTGACTTTTCAAGACATTACCACACTGCCTTACAACATACGCACGTGTCTGGGGCCTCCTCTGGAACCACGGCTAGAAGCATCCCAGCCAAGGCCTTTCTGAATCCATGGCTGCTTCAAAGACCGGTGCATATTTGAGTCCTACAGAACTGGAGGATTCTAGTGAACTGGGAGGCCAAACCTCACCTTCTCTCATTGCTCGATGGCACTGGAGCAAGAGATCGGGCTGGCCATCCCCACGTACTCCCAAGAATGAATGCTCCACAGTTATCTTGTTCTCTGTTACCATTCATTGTATTCAGTGCATTCTCACTCACTAGTGTGCTACCGATGAACGAAGCCTGTGCTGCAATCTACACACGAGAGATACAGCAGCCATAGAGGTTCATCTGGGACATCAAGGAGCTACTTCAGTTTCTTTTATTCATTCAACAAACACCAATTCATTTCTAACTCTTGAGCCTTTGTGTTAGGGCCTAAGATGCAGTGATGATGAGATGAAAACAGTCTCTGCTTCCATAGATCTTATATTCTAGGACAGTGATGGTTTAGAGACTATTTAGAGACCGAGTGCCCAAACTGCTTGTGACGTCATTGCCTGGCTCCTCTCTGAGCATACACATGGCAATTCTGTGCCCCGTTACCTGACGCTCGGCTGCTGGGGTGATGTGGGGCGACTGGGCTCAGGTGCTGACAGAGAGGCTCTGAGTGCCTGCTGGGGCACATGCCCTAGGGTCACCACCACTGTTGTAGGAGATCTGTTGATTTAAAACACGTGAATACCCAACACAGCCGCAATGATCTATGGGAAGTTGCTTGAAGGTCCCAAAGCACTAAGACAGTGTGAGGGTAGACTCACTGCGAAGGTTTTATTTAAGCTGCACCTGAGGATGAGCGAGAGATCAACAGATACAGAATAGAGACCATCCTACCTAGGAAATAGCAAAGGTCCTGAGTCAGAAACGGCTGGCATCACGAGAACCATCCCCATGTCCCTCCTTCCCGGGAACACACAGACTTCTGTCTAGAAATGGAACAGGATTTTGATTTTGCAGTATGTGACAGCTAATTCTGCACACTTCTCTCCCGCAGAAATGGTTTAAGCAGCGCCTGGCGCAGTGGCGGCGGTCGGAGGGGCTGCCTTCGGAGTGCAGGTCCGTCACGGACTGAGGACGCCGTGGGCGGCCAGCAGCCCTGCTCCAGGGAGACCACCTGCTGCTCCTCTCCTCATTTGATGTCTCCGTGTAGTGTATGTTCCGAGTTAGGTGTCCTGCTAGCTAACAGGCTGTTGCATTTTTTAATGTACATAACTAGAAAATAACGATGGGAAGCTGAGCACAGGCTCTGTGGGAGCAGAATCTTGCCAGGCACTGGAGAACGCACGCCTTCCTTTCCCTTTGGGTCACTGTGACCCTGACCGGTGGTGTGAAAACCACCTTGTTTTGCTTTTCACTACCACCTCCCAGGTGCACTTTGTTTTCCGCCCATTTCAGAGCAAGCAAGGCCTCTGCTGAAAAGATAAGGTGGGAAGAGGTGAACATTTCCTGTGAACTGCTTCTCTAAGTCATTCTCCTGCTGAGATGGGGCAAGAATTCAGAGGTTACCCGAGTCATTCAAAGTGTATAAAATGGGTCCCTGGCTTATGGCTGCATTAACTTGGAAAGAACCCGGTTAGGCTAGAAACAAAGGAGTCACCAGCAGGAAAGCAAGTGACTAGGAAAAAATTCTATGAAAGTCTTGAACTTACCTTATTTAAATGTATTTGTTAAATTTATTTTGCTAAATAAAATGAACTGCTTTTTGTCTCTAAAATGATGTTCTAAATAAAACCTCAGCTTTTTGTTGAAAATGCACTGATGTCTACAGATTTGGGGCTGAGAAAGAAGCATATCAAAGAGAAACAGAGTAACTTCTCCTCAGAAGAGCTGCCTGTAAGAGACGTGATCTTCCAGATCCTTGCTGTTCAAAGTGTGGCCCAGGGCCAGCCTCATCAGCGTTAGAGGCAAGCTTGTGAGCACACACAATCTCAGATCCCAGCCTGAATCTACTGGGTCACAATCTGCACTCCTACCAAGGTCCCCAAACAGTTTGTAGGCACAGAAAGTTGAGCGGCACTGTTTCAAAGATTTCTTTCTTTTTTCTTTTTTTTTGGGGGGGGGAGGAGAAACAGTTTTTGGAGGTTTCAGTCCATACTCAGCTCCAAGGCAGGGTGGCATGGCGGGGCGCAGTTCATGGCGGCTGCAAACAGCAAGGTGGAAACCGGCAAGAGCTCAAAGATTTCTGAAGTGAACATGCATCCATTTATTATTGGAGCTCATTAAGTATCTTCATATCTTAGTTGACATTGTGTCTGATTTCATGGAACAACTGATTAATCAGATAGGCTTCTTGTTTGTTTTTACATAAAACATCAGCATGGAGGTAACCCAAGGCTATTAGAGGAGCTCTATAATTTTGGTTGGTTGGTTGGTTGGTTGGTTGGTTGGTTGGTTTGAGACAGGTCTCACTATGTAGTTCAGGCTTGGCTTAAATTCACTATGTGGTCAGGCTGGCCTTGAATTCACTGCAATCCTCCTGCCTCAGCCTTCTGAGTGCTGGGATTACCGGTATGCACCACCACACCCAGCTTTAATGTTGCTGAGGATGTAGGGTCATTCTGTCTTATTTTTCTATCCTTAGCACACAGCTCTTACGTTAATGGACAGAAGATGGATGCCATGATATTGAGTCTACATTTCAAAGAAAGAGAAAAGTGAGGGGAGGGGAGAAGGAGGGAAGGTGGGAGACAGAGAGAGAGAAAGCAAAGGGCAAATGCCAGCTAAGGCTTTCCCTTTAAGGATTCCTGCCCCACCAAAAAAAAGAAAATTCCGGAAGCCCCCACCTGGCAACTTCCACCTCATCTGACAGATCAGAGTGGGTCACATGACCACCTCTAAGTAGGGGAGGCTTGGGCAGTGAGCGCTTGTAGTTGGTATATTTCGGAGCAAAATCAGGGTCTATTGGTAAGAAAGAAGGAAAACATGGACATTGAAAAGGTTAATCCGTCCGGAATGGTGCTGGCATACACCTCTACTCTCTTACCTATGATGCGAGCTCATTCTTTCAGATGTTTAAAATAAAGAGCTCAAAAGTGGAAACACTGAGAATCTTCCAGAACACAAACATTTACAAGATCCTATTCAACATCCCTGGCCAGCCTTTGCACCCTCTACCTCACAATCTTTCTCCAGTAAACAAGTGCGCAGCGAGCCCAGGTCTGAGTGAGGAGCCCGTCCCTGGCACACTCCCGGCAGCTAATTAGGGGCCTGAGCATCTGTTGCTGCCCGGGGCAGATGCTGGCTTCTTTCTGGGAAAAAGAAGGGCGAGGTGAGGATGAGGCAGGTGTGTGGGTGCGTAATTAATCCCTGAGCAGACAGAGAGTGTGATTTACGGTCTGAAGTATCCTCATAGATACTGGTGGGTGGACAGGGATGGGGGCACACTGCAAAGGTGACTCGGCACAGTCACCTTGCAAAGGTAGGCAAAACAGACTCGGCACAGATCTGCCGGTGTGGCAGAGAGGGATGCAAAGCAGGTCTAAGACCCGGGGTGGAAGTCTGTTGAGCACACGCAAACCATGATCGAAGAGCGATCCAGGACAAGAAGAGTTAACCATGGGCAGAACGTGTCCCTAATAGGCACAAGAATCACACCCTGTACCGAGAGTCCAGCCTTGAATGGCATGTGCCAGGAGGAAATGAGGATTCCGTGTCCTTCTAGCTGCAGATTTATTATCAATACCAACCTCCTTGAGTTTGCTTTTATGACCATAAAACAAAGGTTGCCGTATCCTACAAAGAAAGAAGCCCTTTGTGCAGAAGCCATAATTACCATTGGCACAGAGTACGAAGGGAGACGTGTCAAGGCTTATTTTGATGCATAGTCCTAATGAGCAGCCAGGGCTCTAAGTTTTATCTGAAGTTTCCTCTGGACATCCAGTATCACAGCCCAAAGCAATAACAGCCATCCCTGGTTGAGGAGGACTGCGCTACCCTGTCTCTTCTGGTTGTCCCAGTTCTGCTAATTGCAGATGCTGTTGATGTGGGAGAACCAATACTCATCCCCCAACCCCCTCACTGTTGTATCCCTTCTTCACGGAGCCAGGTTAGAAGAAACCAAAATACTCTTTTCCCATCATCCCTGGATGTGGCGGTGGTCATGTGACACCATCTAGCCAATGCAGCTTAGAGGGAACATTTTGCTTTTTAACCCTTGTACTGGGGACCAAACCCAGGACAAGTGCTCCACCACTGAGCTACCTCACTAACCCTTTCTTATTTCACTAAATTGTCCAGGCTGGCCTTCAACTCATGATCCGCCTGCCCCAGTCTCCAGAGTAGCTGGGATTACAGCTGTGCACACCATGACCACATCTGCTACTCTTCTGGATAAAATGGATGGCATACAATAGGTGCCATACTTGCTTCCTTTTTTGCCTTTAATTGGTTTCATTTGTTCACTATAGAAATAGAAGCAAAATGCAGACTGGCCAACCATTGGCCAATCAGTGTGGAAGGCCTCAAAAAACTGGGTCGGAGGTCCTAGTCCACCCAGCTATTTCCCCCTCTGGGTATCTTCCCAAAAGAATTAAAAACATCATATCACAGTGATATATGTGCCCCCATGTTTATAGCAGCACAATTTGTAATAGCCAGGTCTTGGTAACAACATAAATGTCCATTGACTGAGGAGGAATGGATAAAAAAGATGTGATTTTTTTCCCCCAAATCCACTTTAAGGAAAAAAAGAAAAAAGAAAAACAAAAGAAAAAACTAAAATGAGATTTCAAAACACATCAATCAGGGGGCAACAATGATACATACATTGCACATTGTCATCCCCAAATCATTCACCCAGAGCACAAGACATCTGCACAAATCTTTCTCTTCATTGAACTCAGAGAAATCAGTACTATAGCTATCTTAACTATTTTTATATACATATATAAAATATATATATATATACATACTCACATATATATATATATGTTGTTTCTTTCAGCTTCTCACACTAGTGAGACAATACAGTGTTTACACATGTGTGTCTGATTTATTTCACTTACAAGTATGGTCTCAAGTTGCATTCATTTACTTATAAAAGTCTCCAGTTTATCCTTCTTTATAGTTGAATAGTACTCCATTATATAAAAAAACCACATCTAAGCAAAAAAAAAAAAAAGGAAAAGTAGCCAGATATGGTGGTGCATGCCTGTGATTCCAACACTCAGGAAGGTGAGACAGAAAAGTCACCACGAGTTTGAGGTCAGCTTGTGCTACATAGTGGGTTCAACACTGGCTTGAAATACAGAGTAAGACCCTGTCTCAAGAAGAAAAACAAAAAAGAAAAAAAAACAAACAAGTGAAAGGTAAAGGAAACATACAGTAAAATCAATAAAATTCATAAAAATTACCCAGGATTCCCACATCAAAGATAGTCATGTATTAATTTTAGGGTTACTGTGTCCCATATTGGGGGCAGCTTGCTCTGTATGCACCTGCACAGCAAGGAGAAGAAATGCTTCAGAAGCTAGTTGCATGTTGAGTCCTTGCTCTGAGAGGACAGAAGGATTCTTCCTATGGAAAAAATCTGTTATTCTGTTTAGGAAAACTTCTTGATGTGTTTTAGGGATGATAAAATAGAGGTCTAGAAAGAGACCTCTAGAAGGTCTAGAAAAAAAATTAAGTTTAGGACTTTATCCCAAGGAAACTCGGGTAAGACGGTATTTGGGATCCTTTGGTACTTGAAGAAAGGAGAGACAAGAATGACCTACCTGGCAGGAAGTATAGACCAGCAACCTGTCAGCTGAACCTGAGGAGCCGGGGGGGGGGGGGGGGGGGGG
>PVJX010005212.1:53932-68224 GCA_004027295.1 Dolichotis patagonum | reverse complement strand
GGCGTCTGTCAGAACTTTCCCAGTTACCCTGGATGGTTCTTCATTAGCCCCTCACCTGAAGAGTGACAAGGGTGGGGCTGTAAGATGAGTTGAGGCAAGCAGCCATTTCCCAGCCACTCTGTGGTGGGAAAGAGTGAAGGCAGGGATGGGAGAAGGGGAGAGAGACACAGAGACAGAGACAGAGACAGAGACAGAGACAGAGACAGAGACAGAGGCAGAGGCAGAGACACAATGGCTCTTCCCTCAGCCTTCTTGGCTTTGTGAACTAGTGAATTCCCTTTTGGGGCGGTACCTGTTATTCATAATAAAAAGAGTCCTGATTAATGGCAGGATGAAGGGGGGGGACTCCACAGAAAGAGTAACAGCCACTGGAATGATTCAAAACCCAGGAGGAACAGCCAACAGACTTCAAAAATTTTGGGAAGAGTACCAGGATTTTCTTAGTCAATGGTACCTTCAGAAAAAAAAATTATTCTGGCACATTGAAGGAATAGATAATCACTGACAAGCAGCTTAGGGGCATTAAGGTTGCAAGCTTTTGTGAAGTAAACACAAATGCATGGTAGATACGATTTTGTTACCTTCTTGGGTACATTCCGCTACTCTGTGCTTGCCCTTTCTGTGTCTGAATCTTGTTCCACATATTACACTATCTACTAAAATGACCTACTAAAAGGTCATTGAAACATTTCATACCTATTGTTTCAAATGTATCTCTGCCTAACCTCATTGCTGAAGTGACCAGTGATGATGGTGACAATAATGAGAAACTTTGTATTCTTTTCCCATGGTGGAAGTACTAAGAGGCAGAAATGTGGACACAAGTCCCCGAGGATCTAGGGCATCAGCCACTGCTTAGACTGGCAAAGCAGGAAGTTTTATGGAGCCTGAGGTTATGATGTTGTGCTCTTTAAAACACTCATAGGAACGAAGAGTGGGATCCCAGAGACCCTCTTCCTCCCGTTCACCGTCCTCATCGGACAGAAGTGAGGTTCAGGTGCGCGGGGAATGTGCGCCTGCAAACATAAATTTCCATGTGGTTTCTTGTAAGAGTTTGCTACCTAAACTTAAAAAGCATATGAAACAATGATTTGTTCTCAACTTATGTAACTCATCCAAGTACTGACACACAGTGATGAGCTGACTCATAGTTGAGATGAATCATTCTTAAGGTTCCAGATGAGCAACGCTCCTTCCAAATCAAAGCTTCCTCTTCCCACTCTTGTTTAAAAAAGCTTCCTATGTGGGAATTAACAAGTCTCTGGGCACAGTGACCCTAAAAATAAGAATTCTTGGTGCAATAGGAACTAGAGTCCAGAAATGCAAAGTATGTTCAGGATACAGAATACATATTAATTTATGAGAAGCAGATGTACATTCACATTTGCGAGGCCAGAATCAAGTAGAGAATTCTGGTTACCTCCTTAGCCTTTCTTCCCTTCTTCTTGATTTAATGTGGATCTGACTGCCTTGCTGCTAAGTATTCTTACTCCTCTTACAGTTAGTCTTGGTCCATTTTCTGCCGTTATACAAAATGCCCTGAGTAATTCATAAGGAAGAAATTTATTTAGACTCATGGTTGCAGAGACCAAAAATTCAAGATTGGGCAACCACATCTGGTGAGAGCCCTGTTCTGCTTCACAAAATGGTGGAAGTCCACAGGGGCAATCAACACATGCAAGGGAGGTAAAACATGGGACGTGGCCTTGATTTGTAACAGCCGATCTCCCAGTAACTAATTCGATGTCGTTGTAATTAACCCAGTCCCATCAGAAAGGTAGTTACCCTCGAACAACCTAAAGGCTCCTTAAGGACCCTGCCTCCCATTGCCACCACATGGCAATCCAACTTCGACGTGAGTTTTAGAGGGGACAAAGTACATTCAAACCATGGAAGCATATACAATGGGTAAAACAGCAGAATTTATGGAGAGTATACCTGGAATCCCAGCATTCTGAGAGGCTGAGGCAAGAAGGATGGAAAGCTTGAGGCCAGCCTGGGCAGTTTAGCAAGACCTTGCCTCAAAATAAAAAAGGGCTAGGACAAAGGCCCTGAGCCCAATCCCAGCACAAAACAAAATAAAACAACACAACACCCTATCCCTTCTTTACCTCTCTCTGGGCTTACTTGCTCTGGGGGAGCATGCTATGCTGAGCAGCCCCAAGGAGAGGGAACCAAGGCCTTCTGAGCACAGAGAGTGAGGAGCCAGGACCCGCTGTGTGAGCTTGCAAGCGAATCCTCCTGCCTGGCTCAGATAACTGCAGTTCCTTCGCCCTCAAAGTGGCAGCATCTGTCTTGTTCTCTCCTCCCCAGTCCCAGCTAGAATGCAATCTTTCCAGGAGCAGGTGGAAGTCGTAGATCACAAGAATGGCAGCAGCACCTCGGGACTGCAGGGTAAGCACACAGCATGAGCCCTATCTGTGTTATCAGGAGGTGCTGGTGTCAGCCACACTGACAGCCTCTATCCTCTACGGCTTACAAGCAGCAGTGTGTCTCCCATTCCCACAAACCTACTGCAGCTCTAGCAGTATTGGGGGCAGCTTTGTATCAGTGGTGCTTCCACAACACTTTAGAAGGGGGAAAGACAGTGAGGGCCTAACCCTGGCAACTGATTGCTTCTCTGACACCCACTGCCCTCCTGTTTCCTAGTCCAGAGCAAACTGCATGACCATAACAGACCCTAAGAGGGCAGAGAAGCACAATTCTGACTTATTTCCAGAGGAAAAGGGACAGAAAATACTTTCTCAGCAGAACTAATATTTACCCAGGACCACAACACCATCAAGCCAGCATACCAGCCCTCGATTCTTGTCTAAGAAGGTACCTGGATAGGGAAATAAACACTCATGTTGGTAAAGTGCAGTGGCCACCTGAAGATCTCTTATTACACACCCTACCTAGCCTGTATCCCCAGTGCTTGAGGCATATGGCTGTCAAAGAAAAGGTCTATTCACTGGTTCTAAAGTTACTGACTAGATTTGAAAAATGATTTGAAAACGGATCACTTCCACTTGTCCTTCCTGATCCACTCTCCGCCCTTTTCTACCCTACTGTGTAGCCAAGGAGGATGACACTCACAGACCTCCTCAATCGGGAGCCCTCGCCCTCTAACTTCTGGCTGGGTTCAGCCAATCAGAGGCACTAGCAGGCCTCACAGGACAAGCATAGGGCATGTCGGGAGATTTCTTCCCTGGATCTATGTCTTCAGAATCACAGTTTGACAGTGACTACGTTCTTCTGTCCCAGACCCAGTTGCTGCCAAGAAGCCCCTCCACAGCTTCCGGTCCCATCTCCCTGATCCTGGCCCATACTAAGCCTAGAGACTGGACTTGCTGTTAGCTCCAAGCCTCACATCCTTCCTTGTTTTCCCTTATTAGTCTCCACACTTGGAGAGTCCACTACATTGGATTCAATACTTTGGCCATATATTTCACATTGGAACCCAAATCAATACAATAGTTCTGCCTCAAATCTTAGCTAGTAATCAAAGCAACCAATGATATGAAAAAGGTACAGACATGAAAGTCTGTGGATCAACTAATAATCAGGGCAAACTAGACCCAAATCTCACAGTGCGTGGGAAAGATATCCACCCTCTTTACTGTCACCATCAAGACAGTGAGAAGCCAGGCGATGTCTGAAATTTGTGTGACTCCAGTTCAAATCATCCTAGTAAAACAATATTTGATCTACTCATTCCAAAATTAAAGGTTATCCCCAAAATTTCCATTATTCATTTCAAATATGGCCTATTTACCCTCTTAGTTCCTCACCTGGGGTTCCATTGTTTCAGCTAGGAAGCTCAGAATGAGAACATAAAGTTTTCCAGGTTCCCATTTGAACAGGGTGCAGGGAGGCCTCCAAAAATGTCACAGGCCACAAAGGTACCTGTGATAAAAATACCTCTGTGAACAAACAATAGAGCTTGGAAGAAAATGAAAAATGTCAGGTTCTTCATTACTTAAAATATTTATACAGTCATATAAACCCACAATAAATAATGAAAACAAAACCATATGTATTTGTTCAGAGCTTTTGGCTGCAAGGGACTGAGTATCTAACTGACAGAAGCTTATCAGGATGTCAAAATAGGGACAGTGACTCCAGGGATGTTTAGTTACCTAGGCCAGAGTGCTCGGTTATCCTTTCTATGATTCTCCTCATGACAACAAAACAGCTGCTCCAGATCCAGCACCACATCCCACATGATATCATCCAAACACAGGAAAGAAAGGCCCCAGTGTTCTGATTAGGCCTCTTTCATTTTTGTTCATTGGCAGGAGCTCCCCAGCAGTCCTCCCCTCTCCTGTCTTTGGAGTTGAGCCTCATCCCTGCCCCATGCCTGTGATTGGCACAGGGTCTCCAGACAGACCAGCACAGAGCTGGAGTTAGTACCTGCTGCATGGATGAGAGGTGAGTTAGATGACCATGGTTGCTTGGGACCAGTTACCCCTCTTTCCTGGAACACAGTATCACTTGGTGGCTGAGGAGCACTGGTGGTTCCTTACCAAGGAAGAAGAAAGGAATGGCTTTCAGCACTCAACCAGTGCAGCCCACATTATGCTATTTTTTCTTAGAGCAAGGCAAAGAGGAACCCAGTAAAAGAGCTTATTATTTCCTAGTGGTTACGTTGCAGGAAAATTCCTAAGCCAAACCAAACCAAACCAAAAGGAAGACTTTGCACCGAGGAGGTAAGAAGGCAGCATTTAATCTTTATGCCAGCAAACTGCTGGATCTTCATGCCAGTGGACTGCGGCAGGATAATCCCACAAGAGCAACAGCCCTGAGTTCACAGAAAGCTTACTTTATAGAGAATTGAGAAGTGGGAGGTACAAAGCAAGTGACAACACATTACATCACTGGTTACATGCATTGAGTCAAATATTGACAGGTAGGCTAGTCTTGAACAGATTTGTTGAAACAAAGAAATGGTTTATTACAACGTAAAAATACTCTGGAAACAAGGGGAGGGTCCATACAGGGTGAGTATTACCATAACATAGAACCATTCCGAGGAACAAGGGGAGGGGCACTCACCAGGTGTCTTTGACCAGCCCAGGGTGCCCAGGGTGCAGACAATTGCTCTGAGGCAGCGCTCAGCAGAGGGGTGCAGCTGGGCTTCAGACACTGTCAAGTCACCTGGATTCATCTGAAACCACAGGACATAAATTTGCTCACAGACTACTAATTGATCATGAAATACCTACAATTCTGTTATTTTACAAAAGTGTTCTTACATTATAATTGTGCCCCAACAGTTACTTTATTTAAAAAAAAATGTTTTGGAGTTGAAACAAACTGTTCATGCACTAGTACCTCATTAGCAGGCAAGCTCCCATGTAGAAAGAAATGATTTATTTGCTCCCATGTCGAAAGAAATGATTTATCTGCCCGGATTAGTCATCAGTTCCTCCAGGATGTAGGCCCTGCGGGGCCTAGCAGGGGTTGGGCCTCGCACACCTGCCTTCTCTTTCCCTCCCATGGTGCAGTGCAGCCCTGCCCCTTCCTCTCACTCTTCTGCCCTGTAGCAGGGACCTTGCGGGACTCGCCCAACCGGGACCCTGTGGGCCCTCGGCTCCGTTTCCACCCCTCCCATGCCCGTGGTGTGTCACAGGACTGGGCAGGGCCCATGTGGGCCCCTTGCCGACCAGGCCGAGACCACCCAGGCCAGCTCTCAGCTCTCTTTCCAGCCTGCCACCTGAATGGCGAGGACTCTGCGGAGAACCTGGAGAAGCCTGGGCCCCATGACTGCACAGAGCAGCACACCTGGCCTCTCACCCATCCAAACCAGAGGAGAGGTGTGCAGAGCTGTTTTGTTTTGTTTTGTTCTGTTTGTTTTGCTTTGTTTTGTTTTCCCAGAACAGGAGATTGAACCCAGGGCTTTTATACCAGGCTACATTGCTAGACTTAAAAAAAATTTTTTTTGAGACAAAGTCTTGCTAAATCACCAGGTTTCCCAGGCTGTGCTCAAACTCACAGTTCTCCTGCCTCAGCCTCCCACAGTTGCTGGGCTTATAGGCATACACCATCACACTCAGCTAAAAGTACATTTTTCATTATGTTAAACCACTGAGAATTGGATGCTTCTGTATATTTTTGTTAGGGCAACTATCCAACACTGACTAATATAGTTTCCTGTTAAAAACCTGAAAGTACAAATGTCCTTGATCTTGTTCATCATGCTATTCCCAGCCCTAGCACAGTGCCTGTCACATAATAGTCACCTGATAATACCTTTTGTGTGTGTGTGTGGTTCTGGGGATTGAACCTAGGGCCTTAGCACATACTATGTAAGTGCTCTACCACTGAGCTATGTCCCTACCACTGAGCTATGTCCCTATTTTTTCCAAAATAAAAGAAATGTAATTCTTTGGCCATGTGTCTGCTGGCCATGTGTACAGATGGCCTGAGCTTTGGAATGCTATGTTGACGATTTTTTCTGTGTCTTGATAGCTCAACAGGGGAACTGAAAGGGAACCCCTTTGCAAGGTGAGGTGAGGGTGTTCCCCTCCAGGATTGTCTTCCTTGGCCTCAGGAAGGAAGAGCAAAGCCGCACTATACTTTTTAACATTTATGAGTAGGAAAACTTCCAGGAAAGGAACCAAAGGGTGGGAACTTTTCTCTAAATTTTGTCTTTCTGAGGACTAGGAATGTAGTTCCAAATAATGCTTGCTTAGCATGTGCAAGGCCCTGCATCTGTCCCCAGCAATGGGCCAGTGGGGTGCAGGGTGGCAGAGGGGCACTCCACAGGGGCTAAGAGGTAATAAATGCCAAGTGGCTTGGAGTGTCCTCACTGTGACTCCCAGCACACGTGATGTGCAAGTGTCGTTGCACAGTTAAACAGAGCTTGTTTTGTTTTTGTTTTTACAGTAAACAGATTTGAACCCAAGGCTTTTGCACTGAACGATGTCCTCGGCTTTTTTTTTTTAAACAAAGTCTCACTAAATCACTGAATTTCCCAGGCTGGGCTTGAAACCTGCACTATTCCCGTGCCTCCCGGGAGTGCTGAGTTTATAAATGTATGTCCCCACAAACAGTGTTTCTCAATGGATAGGTTGCTTTTACATGGTTTCTGTGATACCAACTGATGATAATCACTTGAGATATCTCTTAAAATGCTCATTCCGGAGTCCTATTAATTCTAATTCTCTTGAATTAGATACCATCAAATTTGAATTTCTATAGGTAGGAATTTTTCTATAGGTAGGAATTTGTATATTTTTAATCAACTCAAAACGTTCTCATGCTCTATAAAGTATGAACGCATTGTCACCTACTCTTTTTTTTGTATTATTACTATTCAGTAAGTTAATTGGAAATTACTGTATCATCTTCCATTACACCAGATCCCTATCCCTTTTAACTAGCAAATGTCCATGCATGAAACTATCTACAAATAGCTCATAATTTCCTTCCTGCTGGCACTGGAAGAGGCAGGACAATTATAGGCTGTCTTCTGGTCTGTTTTTATTGTTTTTATCAGCTTCAGACTGCTGGGTCCTTATCTCACAGGGCTTTGCAAATTTCCCGCTCCCAGGATTTGGAGGAGATTAAGGTAGTTACTGATTTCCTGTTCATCACAAAAAGAAACCATCCACTGCAATCCCCACTGTTGGTGAAAGTGTGAAACATACAACCACTTTGGAAAAGCTGTTCCACAGCTTCTACTAACGTTAACTATGCACCACCCTATGATTCCTGTCTTAGCGACGTACCCAAGAAAAAATGAATGTTACATCCACAAAAAGGTGTGGACACCGCTGTTCACAGTGGCTTTATTCTAACATCCACACACTCAAAACCATCCTTTGGGGGTTGTCCATTAACATGAGACTGAAGGAGACACACTTATATTATGACATACCACACAGCAAAAAAAAGAAAAGAGAAATACCGCACAGCAATGGTATGAGTCAGACATATTGGCAGACCTCAAAACCATGCCGAGCAGAAGCCATGCACATATGAAAAAACACATGATTCTGTGCATGTGGTGTTCAAAAACAGGCAAAACTAAGCGGGAGTGACATCAGTAAGAATGGGAGACACTTCTAGAGAAGGTGGACTAATGACCCGGACAGTGAGAGGGTTTCCAGGTGGGGCAGAATGGTTCCAGCTCGCCTCTCGGCCGGGTTTCACTGGTGGGCGCAGCGTGAAGCCGGCTGAGCCGCACGCAGGACTTGTGCCTTTTACTTTCTTTGCAGGCAGGTGGCGGGCCGGACTCCAGGACTGTGAAAACAGTCCCGGGGCAGGGCTCTAACCTCCTCACCCTCCCGCATCCGGGTTTCCTCTGCTCCAGGTGTTTCCTGCAGGCACCTTCTCTCTTCCACAGTTTTCTTTCACGGCTGTGGCTGTGAGTGGCAGCTAAAAGGATGTGCTGTTTCTATTGCCCAGACCCAGGCGAGGCCCCAGGGAGTCGAGGGGGTCAGGGTCAGAACCCCAAACTCAGCCTCGCTATTGCAGCGCCTTTTTCTGGGCTCCTGTGAATCTTCCCAGTTCTGTTTCTTCACTCATTTCCATGTTTTTCGCCAGGTTGGGGTTCCAGCTTCAGGGATCCGTGGTGGATTTATTCAGGACCACTGCAGTTTTGGATGCCAGCCTGCATAGGTTTGGCAAACAGGGCAGAGGTGGCAGCTAAGCAGCTGGGGGCCCCTGTAGCAAAGGAGGGTGTGGAACACCAGAGGTGAAGACCCCACAGCCCAAGGTCACGGGTGGTTAAATGAATAAATTAGAGTACACAGTCGGATGATAATTACAGAAGACAGAGCCCAAGCTCGTGTAAAATCCTCACCTTTCCAGTTCCTTGGTTCTTAACATTCCACCCAAGAGTTCACTAACTATAAAAGCTAGCTGTCGCAGAGCGGCAATGCCCAGGCTTCTGAATTGAATCTGACTTCCGTTCCCAAGTGGAACAAATGCACCTCTGCCCATAGTTGAATCACAGTAACCTAGTCCAAAGCAAGGGTGGGCCTGAAAGCGTGAAACGTACTCCCTCTGAACTCCTGGACGCTCTGAGACACTTAGGAAAGTGAAAGTGTGGATCAGTTCGGAGAAGTTAAGGGGCCTTGCCAGGTGTGGTGGCACATGCCTATAATCCCAGCACCCAGCAGGCTGAAGCAGGAGGATCAATGCCAGTTTGAGGCCAGCCTGGGCTACAAAGTGAGTTCAAAACCAGCCTGAACTGCATAGTGAAACCATGTCTCCAAAAGCAAAACAAACAAATTAAGGAGGAAGATCCTGTCCCGGATAACAGCAGCTGTCTTCCCTGGGTGGCTATGAGTGGGGAGAGTAGACGGAGCAGGAGTCCCTGCACGAGCCAAGCTGGCCATTCAGAAGTCCTGATGCTTAAAGCCAGGGGTTTTCAACCTTGGCTGCACAAAACAGTTCTGTGGGGAGCTTGTAAAACCCAAAGCAGCCCAGGAATTCTGGTTTCACTGATCTGGACATCACAATTCTCAAAAGTCCCTATGATGTTACAGTGTAAAGTTCTGTCATGTGTCTGAATCCAACCCCATCACATGGGTTCACCACCTTCTCTCTGTTCCTCAGTTGGTGGACGTTTGTGTTGTTTCTCCTCTGGGAGCCATGATGAATAACACTGCTGTAAAGTTTGTGTTCAAGTGTTTTGTAAATGTTTACTTCCAACTCTCAGATACATGTCTCAGAGTGACACTGCTGGGTCACTTGGGAACTGTGTGTTTAACTCTCTGAGTAAGCCTGTGCCGTTTTCCACAGTGGCTATATATATATTTTTGAAACAGGGTCTCACCTTGTAGTTCAGACTTGCCTTCAACTCACTAGTCCAGATTGGCCTCAAACTCACAGCAATCTTCCTGCCTCTGTCTCCAGAGTGCTGGGATTATAGGAATGCACCACCACACATGGTTTAAATGACTCACTTCTAATGTGACTTCTAATGAGACAAAAGTGAAGCAATGTCATTTCCAAGATTAGGTCACAAGAAGACTATGACTTCAGTCTTGCTCTGTGTTGTTAAGTCTCACTTGCTTGGAGAGAGCGTACTGCCACTAGCTTCCCTACGGAGAGACCTTTGTGTCACCGCAGTGAAGAAGAAGCCCATGCGCATGGGCAGCAAAGAGTTAATACAGTCGCCAATGCTGCATGCTGGTGCCTGGCCCACAGAGACTGAGATCATAAATGCTGATTATTTTAAAGCATTCAGTTTTAGCCTAGTTTATTGCAAACAACAGATAACTCATACCATGGCTTTTTGCAAAGATAAAATGAGAGGCTGTAGTGAGGTAAACTAAAACTGCAGCTGCAAGGTGCTCTGCCTTGAGGGGATTTCCAACAGCAGCAGCAACAAAATCTACAGATTTGACTAGTTGCAGGTCAGTAGCATCTGGATCTCTGAAACAGTTTCTGTTTTCCGCCTTAGTCCCCACAGCTGATTGCACAAACTAGCATGAAATTACAAGTAAGTATAACATCTAAGCAAAATAAAGTTAGGGGAATGTTGGCGCTATCTGCAAAATATGTAATGTGCATAAAGTCACCGTATGACCAACCCCCAGGAACGTCCTGATTTCAAATTTTCATTCTTGTGGTCCAAAGGTATCCAGTTAAGGGTTCAGAAAAAACAGTTGCCACACATACACCGCATGGTCAGAGAGAAAGTATCTGGACTCCTTGGCGGTGGAGGCAATTTCACTGCATCTCAGTTTATTGCTAAAGTTGAAAGGAGGCCACTGTTTTGAACTAGCCTCCTGCACTGGCCCCAGCAGATCCAGCCTGACCCAAAATGAAGTCATTCAAGGTAAATGAAGCAGATAACTCCTCAACAGACCAGTTTTTCCTGAAAACAGCCCAATCTACCTAAGCCAAAGCAATAAGGAAATCCCCTCTGCTTTAACCCTTACAGGAAAAGCAAGGGTTCTTTGACCTTTACTATTATTGTTTCCTTGATCCCACCTTACAAAAACCAGTCACTCTGTCATGCCCAGCAAATAGAAGCTAATGAGATCTTTACACTAAATATGTCATAGTTTGGTCCCCGGACCTAGGTTGTCATGTCTGCAGCAACTGGGAGCTGGGAGAGTTAATGAGCAAACACCCTACTGATGGTTTGAGAGACTGCAGTTGGTTAACTAAGTCATAGACCATCTCCAAAGCCAAGAGAGATCCAAAATAAAAGCAGTAGCCTAAACGCTCCTGTGCTTGGGTTTAACCGAGGATGCTGCCCAGGGAACTCGCCTTCCTCTGCCTGGAGGAAGAGGCGCAGCAGAGTTGGGTCTGATGCACACCCCAGACAGAAGGGCTGTTTTGCTCCCAAGAGCTGAGCAGCTGGCCAAGGGATGAAGGAACCGGTGGTATTCCTGCTCTGGCCAACACTGTCATTCCTTTCATCTTCCTCATGATGACGCCGCACTGTCGTCCAGTTCAAAATATTTATTCCATAAAAGCACATGAGTGTCTGGTCTGACAATAAGAAGGGACCTTTCCCTCCACTCTACTCTGCACTAAGAGCCCACATACCTAGGGGAAGTGGAGAGTAATTTTTTAAAAAAGTATTAGGAGCTTCTAGATCAAATTCCACAAAGATTAAGCAGTTTCTTTCTGGCAAAATAAATATTGCCAGAGTTGCTGCAAAGTCTATCCAGCACCGCATGGGGATGCAAGAGGCTCTAACTCCACTCTTGCTAGAACCTCCTGCCTCAGCGTCTGTGCTCCCTCAGGTTTCTGCCTTGTACAGTGCAGTACTATCTTCGCTAGGAGACAGCTAGCACAAGTGTCTCGCCAAGTGCTGAAGTGTCCGGCAGAAACTCTTCAGCTAGTTCTCACCCACGCTTTGAGATCAGGGACTCAGAGCCTCAGGAGGGCAGGGGACAAAACAGGCAGTACAGGCTGGACCCGAATGTTTATCTAGGCCTAGCCAGGAGGTTAAGGTAGGAAATGAAAGAAAGTTTGGCCTGAGCTTGTCTCAGCAGCACATATACAGTACAGAAAAGATCATCATAGCCCCTGTGCAAGGAAAAGTTTGGCCTTGAGAAGGCCTAGGGGTACAGAGGGCTGCAAGGGTCCCTTCCACCCTGGGCAGTGGGAACAGGAGCAAGAAGGGACTGAGCAGACTATCTCCCAGCTCCGTCATGGTGGCGCCTCCCACTGGTGAGCCACCAGCCCGGCCTGGGACTCTGGCCATGGGGTGAGAGGACCCTGGGGAGCTGCATTCCAGGCTAAATCCACAGCCTCGGGCTCCTTGCCCAACTCAGTGGAGAATGAAAGGCTCTCCTGGGACTGCTCACAACCAAGAATGTGGATGGGCTCACACTATTCCCTTTCCACAGAAGCAGGGCCATCTGGGAAAATGATAAACTTTGGATGGGTTTCTGATTCATTCCAAGTACCCAAGGGAGACTGTGGGCTTTTCCTTCCCCATCTACCTTTTCCCACCAGAACGGATTGCTCCCTGTCTCATTCCCTTGGGTTCAGCTCTGCGCTCAGGAATGATCAAGGTCATCTATGTCTATCAGCAAACAGCACATTTACATTTCCAGATGGGCCTTAGCTCAAGGAGTATCTGATGTCAGGAATTTACACAAGAACCGCAGCGTTTTGGGCTAGGAGATTCAAAGTATTGAGGTTTCTACCTCCTCAGTCATCATAGTAATTATTTGTACCCATCATTCTCTTTAATGATTTGGACTGAAATCTTTCCATTTAATAAAAAGAATTCTAATATTCCATCCAGTCTGGAGAACTGTGTTCAGATACAGTGGTGCCTTGCTCCATGAACTTAATTTGTTCTATGATTTTGGAAAAGATGACTGCACTTGTGTTTGCCACCCAATGCAGTTTGCAAAGAAGAACACAATTTTGCTGAATGCTTCTGTCTGCAAAGCAAATCGTTTGCAAACACAAGTGTTCATGAACGGAGGTACCATTGTATATCCAATGACCCCAAAGGTGACCCAAATGCAATAGCTGCCAACAACTGGGAAAGCAAGTCTTATGACTTAGCTGCAGGGATGTGGCTATCATGACCCCATGTATTGGTCCTGAGCTTCCCTCAAAGTTGGCCAGGAGTTTAGGGAGAACCACCAGGGACTGTCAGGGACACACATCATTGGATACCACTCTACTGAGAAACACCCCTGCTATCTGACAGCTTATCATAGACCAGGGAATCTGAGCATGGTGGTGCACACCTGTGTTCCTACCACTTGAAGGTTAAGGTGGGAGGATCATGAGTTCAAGGCCAGCCTATGCACAGAGAATTTGAGGCCAACTTGGACCACTTAGTGAGGCTATCCCTATATCATCTATATCTGCCTCTGCGTCATCTATCTGTGTGCCAGGGGAAATAAGACCTACATTACAAATGCAGTTATCTCTTGGTGTTCGTGTAGATTGATTCCAGGATTCCTATGGATACTCAAACTTGCAGATACTCAAATGCTTTCTATAAAATGGCATAGCATTTGCATATAACCAATGTACATCCTCCTGTATATATATATATATATATATATATATATATATATATATATATATTTTTTTTTTTAAAGAGAATAAAACAAAAGGGGGCAGTACAGAGCAGATCAGAACAGGACAACATAGGCAACACCGTACTTTACATTAAGTGAACTGGACATCAACAGTATCTAACACCATATCTCTTACTCTGCTATAGTTGAGCATAGTTTCAATTACAATAATATCAAACATAACACAATAGTATAAAGCCATGCATAGAGTGAAAGAATTACAGGGCTTTCTGAACCGAATAGCAGAAAATGATCAATGGGTACTATAATACCTCATTTTTGATAAAAAAGAAAAAAATTTGTTTGAACTATCACACATATTCAGATTCCAATAAGACAGAATGTGGTAGATAGAACCAATGGTAATAGAACAAAAAAAGCATGGTAGGACTTCTAAGAAGGATAATATTAAATCAGTAATAGCTGTCATAATGTTTTCTTCAAAACAGCTGTTCATATCATCACGTATGATATAGTCAAACAAAACAGGATAACACCATTCCAACTGATGATTTAAAACTTTGAAAGACTTTGAAGCTATGAGCTGGGGCCTCATGCTTACCATAAAGTCTTATATACTCTTATCACATCTCATATTAGGGAGATTATATGGTATTTACCCTTGTGAGTTTGGTTTATTTCACTTAAGAGAATGGTCTCAAGTCATGTCCATTTATTTATAAATATCTCGATGTGATCATTCTTTATAGCTGAGTAGTACTCCATTGTATAAAAATGCCACAACTTTTTTATCCATTCCTCAGTTGATGGGCACTTAGGTTGTTTC